>JAVLVB010000458.1:1404883-1415205 GCA_032876305.1 Orestias chungarensis | reverse complement strand
TATATATATATATATATATATATATATATATATATATATATATATATATATATATATATATATATATTTATATATAGATATAGATATATATGTATTATTATTATTATTATTATTATTTATTTATTTTTTTTCTGAGTGCTGAGAACAACATTCCTAGTTTACCCTTAAAGCTGAATAAAACATTAGTCTCTGATAGATGCAACCAGGAAAAACATACTGTGGTATTTACAGTGAAGCAGTGATGGTGAAAGTAAAGATTTTAGCCTGAGTGACAGCTTGCATATAGAAAGAATGAATTGGCTTGATTTTGTCTCCTCTTGGAGTGATTATTTAAACAGTTTCATTATTTTTCTTTCTTTATTTTCACCAATCTCACATGCTAATGTGATTGTTTGTCGTTGGAATAAAACAAGTGTTTTTAGAACTGAGCCTCTTTCATTTGGAAGTAGATTGTTGTAGAAATAGCTGTTATTCCCTTGGGTACATGGCCTGTAACAAGATTTTGGCTGCCTGGTTTTCTTTTTAATTATCTTATCGTTAAGGTTTTACCAAACAGTCGTGAATTTCCATCGTGTGATGAATAACATGCCAAAGTTCTCAAGGGTTTTTGGAGGACTCACTTTCAAATATTGGCAACATTTCTTTGCCTTTTTAAAGACTGAGAAGTGTCAGGATCGGTTCACACACAAAATTATTCCTTTCTATTTTTAGATATAAAATTGGCCAGATGGAAATTGGAAATATATACCACTTATTATTATTGAATTCCCTTCCCAAAAAATTCACTAATATTTAAATGTGATTGATCACATGCAAAAATATCAAACAGACATGCGCAATCCAATCCGGAAGTTACCTTGTTGTTTTACGGTATGTTTTCTGAACTGGTTTTACAATTTACTTTACAATATAATAAATTATATGTGTAATCTGTCATTGGTTTTGTTGAAGGTGCAAAATATATTTTTAACAACTTAGGAGACAGTAAACCTCACACTAGTTTAACACAAAGCAATACTTTATATTTTTATGTTTTTCTTATTCTATTTCAAAACATATTTTTAACATACAAGTCAAAAGTGTCAATATAATTTTCACACGTCTCACGTTACTACACAATATAATTTCCTCATGTATGTTAACATGTCACAGTTCACATAGTTATTTCATTTACACAGTATAATTTCAGCATCTTTTTCATATTTAGCTATGCAATTTTCTTATTGTATGCGTTTCATATCACGAACAGTATAGTTTCACATGTGTTATATAAATTCCACCATAAGTTTCATGTAGGTTGTATTGGTTGGCAGATGTGTAGAAGAAATATGGAGACAAATTGACTTAATCTTAACTGTTGTTGAAATCATACGAGATAGCCTCAAAAGATACGTTATGTATGGCAAATTTATATGTCTATATATATATATATATATATATATATATATATATATATATATATATATATATATATATGGAACAACAGACTTACTTTAAAGGGTAAAAAACTTTCACAAAAAAGCTGGCCAGAATTAGAAAAGAAATGTATCTTTAGTTCAAGCTGAGGTTAGCCGTCTCTATTTCAAAAGCTACCTTTCACTTGCTCCAGAACAAAATTACTCATCTGTGTGGCTGCATTTTCTGAAAAGGTCAGAAAAAAGTCGTAATGCAGTTTTATTCTGAAATATGTTGATGCAGCATTTTGCTTTTGTAGATCAGAATATGAGTTTCCTGCATGATAATGCTGTTAGCACACTGACTGACACACAATAATGTTGAAATTACTCTTAATAGATACCCGAAGGAGCTGCAATACAACAGTCAGATTACACTGAAAGCTCATTTCATGCTCACGTATGATTCTTGCAGATGACCAACACAACTGTTTAATGTAAGAGTCGTCACCTGCTCATTCATCTGCTAAGTGCTTAATCAAATCTGACAATGGCTGTTTTTATAGCTGAGCTAGTGTTTATCCCAAAGATTATCACCATTTCATCCCCAGGGGTCTTGACTGCACTCGGCTGTTATAGACCATTTATCGGGCTTTATCTTTAATAATGAAAAATGTTCAACAGTCTACTGATTATAAGTATAAGGCACCAGCTGTGCTTGTTGCCAAGCTATTATTACAGCTGATAGATTTGATAAAAAAGGGAAACAGGAAAGGATATGACACTTAGTTTCTCAGTGTCCCAGAAGCCCTATATGTGCATACCTAGAAGAATTACTGGAGGTAGCCAATATTCCTCCATTAACATCAATGTATGCTATTGAGATATTTTTTGGTGATAGACGAACACAAATTATAGAAATCAGTGAAATGGAAAATACAATACTTATTTAAGAACCAAAAACAATACAATTGCAACATTTTATTCCTTCTTGCTTAGTTAGAACCTCCCAGAACCCCTGCAATTACAATGACAAGACTTTTGGGTTGAGATCTGGATTTTTTTAACAGATTAATTTGATTTGATCTAAAAAATACCACTGTAGCTCTCACTATTTGATAAAGGGAGTGTTCTGCTGGAACAGCAGCAACAGTACCAAATTTATTCGTAGGAGTGCCCTGTTTTTCATTCTAATCAATTCTGAATAGTTTCAGTGATAGTGTTAAATGCTTAAACATAAAGATTAATATAACTAACAAATATTTACAGTAATATATGCCATTTATGGCAAGAATTAAAAGCCAAACAAAGCATGTGTATTTTATATTTACTCACACATTTACTTTAAGATTATTAATAACTAGTAAATGGTTTGAAAGGGGAAAAATATTGGTGATGGGTAGACAGACCGACCGATAGATAGATAGATAGATAGATAGATAGATAGATAGATAGATAGATAGATAGATAGATAGATAGATAGATAGACAGAGAGATAGACAGACAGACAGACAGACAGATAGATAGATAGCAATTATATCTTTAATTGTAGCCTACGCTATATCTCCATGGTCACATTCATGGGTCCAAGCCTATGTAAAGCTAGTCAGTAGTTTTTAAATGAAGGGGAAATGGAACAATCTGCCTCACTGCTCCAGCTGATCCCTCGAGTCTCGAATAGTTTTTCTTTTCTTTCTCTCATACCTAGTGTGTCAAGGGCATTCCCCCATTTTCAAGCTTCTGGAAACATGCAAAGGTCAATCACTCTAAAAGCTGGCGGAGGCTCACGGCAGGGGAGCAGATTTACGTACTCTCCTAATCTTCCCTTAGACAGAGTGGCTAAAACGTGTGCTCTTAATAAATTCCCCAGCTGTAACCAGTAAAACTCTCTTCGCAGAAAACATACTCCTTAATGTTCAAACAGCTTTTGTTTTGTTCTACACAAAAACGGCACTGGTATCCTGTTAAACATTTGTTTCCTGTCTGTGTTTCATATGAAGTGGAAATTATAATGGAGTGAATTCTGACCAAGTATGTGCATGCTAATTGTACCACTTTGAAATCCAGATGCTGGCTGCTGAGGGGAAAAGGGCTCCCATAGACTGTATTTGAATCTATTCGTCAGCCCATGTCACAAGGTTACGTGTCATAAAGTGTGTCAACGGGATGTACACCAGAGGGCAGGGGCCATTGCATTTACTGCTATTTGGAGCATGCAGTGTCTTTGAGGTTTGAAAAGTTTGAATTGGTTTTACTCTCAGCACTTCTCCAGCCGGGCACCATGTAAATTGACAGCAAGGGGATGTGCAGGAAAGTTGAAGTCTCTTCCACCAGCTCTACAAGAACATTTGTTTTAACCTTTTACCCTAAACACCTTATCTACGAGTTGTTCTCTAAACATAACATTAATCTGCAATCGCAACAAAGGATATGACCATATGAGAACATCCTGCTGATAAAATCTGTTCCAGCTTCCATTCTTCTTTTCCATCTAAGAGAATTAGCCCAGCAAGAAAAATCTTTTTGCAACATCTTTTTTGATTTTTAAGAAAAATAGGATGCTGAGGCTTTCCATTCATAAATAGTTACTGAAAAATAAAGAAAGGCACAATTCCATCTGGAGTTTGCTTCTTAAAGGGGAACATATTTTCGCTTTGAATAACAGAATAACGTCTTCATCCTGAAACCAGTTTCAAAACAGTGAGCAGTCCGGTTTTGCCAGTAGAGCATGAGCAACGCTTTACAGTGTGAAGCAACAATGCCCTGTCATGCCTGGTGGCCGTTTTTTTTCTTTTTTCCTTGAACTGTGGAAACATGCAAGGAGATGAGGCACCTCTGTGTTGCAGAGGGGGAGGGAGGGAGTGATTAAAAAGAAAAAAAACAGAGGGAATCATTTATTATTCAAATGAAATGAGGTCCAGCAGATGGTAGAAGAGGGGCCACGGGCTTGCGGCAGAAAACCTCCTGCTCTCTACCTCTGTGGTTTCAATCGGGCCGTGACAGAATAAAAAAGTTCAAAGGAAATCAGCAATCGTGACAAATCTCATTAGCATATTTCCAATGAACAACATTAAAGGCAGGTGGGGTGGGTGGGTAGTGAGTGTGTCAGGAGATAATCAATGTATGCTGCAAACATATGATACTACAAGCTTCATTTAAACTAGATACACCTATTACTGAAAGCATATGATCTTCTCCTGCGTCAGCTTTCAGTATCAGATGATTGTAAACAATCATTACATGAACATTATTACAGATATTAACCTTGAAAATGAAACCACGCATATTTTTGCAGCGTGTGTTTACAAGACACAAAGTCATTTGAAAGTAAAAGAATTATGTGTTACCATCTGGGGCATGGTTTTTCTTTTCTTTTTTTTTGGTACTAAACAGGATTTGTATAGCTTATCTACTTTTCTTGTTATTTTTCCCCCCATTAATTTCTATTTACACAAGGTAAAAAATATATAGTCAAAAGATATTCTCGTTTCAAAAATGACTTTTGCCTTTTCTTAAAGACAGCAAGAAAAGATGAAAGTTTGGAAAACTCAGGAGTTTGTTTGAAATATGAATATCACTGGATGTTCTTTGTGGCAGTTTGAATGTGGTTTAGCATTGTCTCTCTAAAAACAATGTCTGAACTTGTACCAAAAACTGTATGTACCTTCACAGCTATGCCAGTTACCAATGCCTTTGACAGTAAGTAGCCAAAACATCATGCTTGTCTTCCAAAAACTCCAGGGCAACTCTATTTTTTTGCGTGGGTTTTCTGTATTATCTGGTGTCAAGCCATTTGCCTCGGCCCTATACAACAAATCTAAGTGTGGGGTCAACCAACCAAGGCTAGACTTGTAAAAAGGCAGAAAACTGTTAAGCTTCCCTTCAGACACATAAGATTTCAGCACCTGTCATGGGGTAACGTAAGTGTTAGCCTGGAACCATGTGCACTCGACAAAAATGCAGGTAGCTCATACTACATGTTATTTAGCACTTTATTCTGAGTGAGGCCATGCTGCCTTCTGTTTCAAACAGAGTACCACTCCATCCTAGATTTGAAATATTAGGCTGCCGTGAGCACCCCCGACCCCCACCACCCCCACACACAATCCAGGAATGACTGTTTAAAAAAAAAAACTGAAATCCAAGTGAGTTATTCTGAAGTTCCCTGTGGTGCTGTTCTCTTGGACCGCAACAACCCACAGATCTGGCAGCAGACGCTTTCTGTCTGCAAAAATACAGAGGAACATCTAGCATTAAAAAGCACAAGAGGAATTTGGTCAGAGAAGGAATGCAATAAAACGTGTTTAAGAAAAGCCAAGTCTTACTTTACACAAAGGATCTGAGAGTGTCCCACAACTTAAATGAGGGATATAAGGGAACAAATAGATCACAGTCACTGTTTTATGAGCTTGAAAGAAAGGAGTGGTCACATCCTGCAGTAGGGTTTTGATTATCACATAACAAAGGAATGCTTTGTCTGTAAAGTAGAAAGACTTCTGCCGAATTTAAAATCACAAGCTTTGCTTATTCTAATTTGGAGCTGATTGTTAAAAATGTTATAAAATGGCAGTTTATTAGCATATTAATTGATTTAGGAATATTAACACGAGTACCTTCTTTCTCGACAATCTGTTGCTTAAAGCAGGAATAATAATTGAGCTATTTAAACAGAAACATAGAAGTACTTGGCTTTGCTTTACTTCACTGCTTTTTTCAGCACAGATGAAAAATGGTTGGAATAAATTGGGGATTAATAATCCCACCAGTGCTAAGGAAAACCCATCTTTTGTTTTATTGCTAACAGTCAGGGTTGTGAATGTCTGATTTTATGATTAATGAGCAGAGACTTTCAAAGCAGAATTGAAGCCAAAGATTTAGGGCAGTAAAATACGTTTTGACTTAGACAATGGATCAGTGGTGGAGGTTCTGGCTCTCGAAGAGCCACTTCTTCACGCCAGACAACTAGAGGCGTCACTGAGGCTTTTTGCTGCTCACCAGTTACACCCTTATGGTATCAGTTTGAGGACCCCACTCATCAAACAGAAGCACTTTGCAGCATCACATTGTAAATTCCTCTCATTTTAAATGCACCTCATTGCTTGGAAAATGAGGAGACCACCAAGAGCTTGTAACAGGTTCTTCTTTTTTTTTTTTTTCTGACTCCCACCCAAACACTGCAGGCGCTCACTCCTCTACACTCAGAGACCAGAATAGAAGCAGCAAAGTGACACTGACAAGCCCAATGGCAGGCTGACGTTAGCCCACCCTGCGATGAGGCTGTTGGAGGACCACCCCAGCAGTTCAGCTGAAGCCCAGGGTGCCTGGGCCAATTTATGGCACCTACAAAGCAAGACTGCACTGTAAGCAAGAGACTGAGTCATATATTCACTCTAATGTCTCCTGCCTACAATCATGACCACATCTTTTTTTTCTCATTGTTTATTACGCCGAAACAGTTTGGGTTTTTTCCACTGGCCCTATAATTTTTATTATTTTATTTCAGCAATCACTTTTCAATTGTCCATCATACTTATTATTCAGTGCTTTTTTTTGATCACACTCAGAAGCTATTTTTGATACAAATATAGTTGGTCCACAAGACTTTCTAGATTAGCTTTCCACAATTATGGGGGAAGTATTTACAGCTGAAACCTGATATTTAATTGCATAAAACTTTTTTTTGTCATTACTGCCTGGAATGAAATCAGACTCTTGGTTTAGGTCAGTAAGAATGAAAAAAAGTTAATTACTAAATTTTGGTATATTAAAGACATGTATTAAAGAAGTCAGATGTTTACACATGCTGAAATGACAATGCTTTTAGTTTTGAGAAAGGCCCGATCAAGATGTCATTGCTTTTCATGAATCTGATAATCCAAGCTAAATGGAGACACAGCTGTGGTGGCTTTAAAGGCAACACCTTCCACTGCTACCTCAAACACTCTGCTGTGGACCCCCACAAGTCTGGTTTAACCTTTAGTTCAATTTGCAGATGCCTTGAGCTGCAACGCTCATCTGCAAACAGTTATACAAGTATAAACACCAAGAGAATGTCTGACTATCACACCGTTCAGGAAGGAACTGGATTCTGTGTCCTAGAGATAAACAGGTTTTTAAACTTGGTTTTTAAACATTTGGACAGCAGCAAAAGACTGTGTAAAGAGGCTTGTTGAAGTTGGTTAGAGAGCTTTAATATCCCCAGTAAAACAAGTTATGTATAGACCTCATGTAACTCAGTTAGGAAGAGGATGTTTTCACAAAGCAACATAAGAACCCAATAAACAAATTCCACCTAAAACATATATTTCCTGTCATATGAGTGAAAAAATATAAGTATTTGCTTCTAATTGTTATTGTTACTTTTGCATATAAAAAGGGAAAGGCTTGCAAGTCTAACAAAACAATCCCAACTGGGATGTTTTCAGCATAATATTGTCTGGTTCTTATGCTTTGGAAAATACTTGGTCTCTTTGCAAAATAGAAGACCATATTGAGATGAAGGGACTAGGAAGATATCAGCCTACGTGTTAAAGCTTTGGAAACAAATGGGTCTCCCAAATAAAAACAGCTACAATCACATAGTCATATAGTCAAAGGGGCTCAAGCACAACAAAGTTAATGCTTTAGAGAGGTCATGACATAGCCACAGAAAATGTGTGGGTACATCTAAAAGGTTAATGAAATTTGTTAGGATATCCAAAAAGATTTTACTCAAAAAAACAATGACATGTAAACAGGCAAAATACACAGATACATATTTAGGTTCAAAATCTAAATTAAAATGATGTGAGTTGAAAATAGCACAATATTTACTGAGCTAAGCTGAGTGCAAACACAGTTTGACCCTAGTTAAGTATATATGTATTTATATTGCATCACTTGTTCACTATTTTACTGATGATGATTTTCTGACATGTCAGATCAAACACAGTTTCATAAAGTTATGTGGTTTATTAAAGTTCAACCTTATGAGCCGGAGAGATTACTATTTCTAATAAAATATAGTGTTTTTGTAGTTCTGCCATTCAGGGGACTTGGCTTTCATCATATGCAGAGAGCTTTCAGTGCCCATCAGAAATGTACACATTGTCATGAGTATGATGTTAATTTCTTGCCTTTTATTGAACTATTTCAACCATTTATCATGTAAATGTATTTTAGTGCAGGGTTAGATAAAACAAAAAGGTTGAAACGTATAGAAAGATAGTCAGGAATATCTGGATAAAGATCTCTTGGCAAATGGCAAAGAAATTTCATATGTGTCACCATCTTGAACAAGAGTCTGCCATCATTCTGGTTCAGAAATGGATGAGCTGCTAGTAGAGAAAGTAACCACAATGTTTCCTCGGACTCAGTTTATAATGTAATTTTAATGTTCTCTTTTCTTTCCAATGATTGGTGTTTAGAATCATTTTTTACCCAATTTTGTCCAAGTTTTAACCATCTGACTCAAACTGTCATCCTCAGTGGAACAGATTTTTGTTAGAGTGTTTCAGAACAATCAATGAATCTTGATGGCTCAAAATAAAGCACACCAGTGTTATCATCCACATCACAATGAGAAGGTGGCAACCAAGAAAGGAACACCTGCTAAAATACCTTCAAACATGACTGAAATTTGCAGCTGCCACCATGAGTAAGCCGAATGCCTATGGAGCTAAGTTTTATGATCAGACATGTGCTGTTGGCCACAATGACTACAAGAATGAAGGACATAAGGTAAGTCCTTGAAATTTGAAAAGCCGGTCTGAAAAATCATTCTTTGTTTTAAGGTTAATTTTTTCATCCACACAAAAGGGATGGCAGAAAGACTACTTTTGCTTCACCTGAAATCAATAGCGAGATAATTGATACCAGGACACAGTTGGGTGTTCCTATGAGATAATAATCTCATAAGAACACCCACACATCAAAACATGTTTTGGAATAAATGAAGTTTACAAAATTGAGATGTTTTATCAGACCTTTACCTCAATCTTTGTAAAGATTTGTGGACATTGCTTAAAATCGGAGTCTGGTGTAGGAAACCAATATGTTTAAATCCGTTAAATGATCTAGAGAAAATCATGCTTAAAAAATTTTTTTTTCGCTCCAACATGTTGAAAGACATTTGTTTTTCAAAAAGTATTTTGACTGTGTGAATAGTTTTTCATCTTGCATAAGTTAAATAAATCTGCAATAAATGTAAATGTATTTACAAATAAACTTTGATTTCCCAGCTTGGAAAGATAAAAATTCAGACACTTTTGTCCTTAACTAAAAGTGACATGTACGCCAGTTAGTCTACGTAAACATCTGACTGGCACTGTAAATATGTAAATAACAACTGTTTCAAATTTTAACTTTTTTTTTTCTTTAATGGAGTAGTGTAATGTAAACAAAATGTAGGTAAAAATGCATAAGAAAAAAAAAAATAAGAACAAAACAAGGAATGAGTAAAAAAAACATAGGAGAACCAACACAGTAGCCCAGGAAGAATGACATGGAAGATTACTGACTGACCGATGTTGGAAAAGTGAACAAGTAACATGACAAACAGGGGGACCAAGCAAAAGAGAACCGGGCAGTTGGGGAATAATCAAAGCAGGGAAAGAGAAGGTGTTATAGAAACTTACACAGAGGAGAAAAAATTAACCAAAACCTCCCGACCAAATGTAAACTTATAATCACAGAGCATAACACAAGAAAACACTAAAACAGGGATTAACCATGAATAAAACACATTATGGCTTTAATCAAATAATGACTATTAAATAGATGTTTATACATATATATACACATGTTAAAATGCCGATGTAATAATCCAAAGTATTTGCTCTAGAGTAAACAGAACAAATGCCTTATAACAGCATTCAAAGTTTGTAGGTGACATTTTCACTGAATGTTTTACAACTGAACAAATACATCACAGCCATTAAGAACACCATA
>JAVLVB010000458.1:1392624-1403647 GCA_032876305.1 Orestias chungarensis | reverse complement strand
ATGGCTTTGTTCTGTCGTGTCTGGATGATAGATTGTTCTTTTAAACTTCTACCCAAGATGTGCAGATTAATCATTTCACAACAATTATCATAAGATTTTTATGCCAGAGCCAAGCCTTCTCTTCCTCAGTCAGCTCAGTTGTGTTATCACGTTTCCGCGCAGCTGAAGAAGCAGCAGTTGTCCACTTTTCACTGTACTCATCAACAGTAGTTTCAAGGTCCATACAAACCTAATTAAGAATCAATTTGAGCCAGTGTCAGACAGTCTGGCGCCTAGAGAGGGGTAAATGCTTTTAATATGAACATTTTATCGTTGTCTCACAGTATTCCATTGTCTAACGGTCTGGCATGTGTAAAGTATCTGTCATGGAGCCTCCTGCCTGGATACTGAGGCAGTAGCATGTCCGCAGATTTCAACACATGGTGTGTACATGAAAGAAAAGGTAACAAAAACTGATCTGTGAAGCAGTCCCACTTGAAAGACATAAATCAAACAATACTGCAAATCAACAAGATGTTGTTGGGAGCCGTGATAGGCATGTATGTACTCTGCTCACTCCTCAGCTTCAGTTTAGTCCCAGGACAAATGCCAGCGCACAAAATTCACTTTTGAAACATGTCAAACAATTCTTAGTCTAGCCCTGAGTGATGTGATTGCTGCGAAAGCTTTGGAAAAACTGACACCTTACGAGTTATTATCCATTCCTCCTCCTTCTTCACATCTATTTCAGCCTTAGTGAGTTCTACAGACAAGCATTGTTGTCATTATGTTATTCAGCAGCATAATTCCATCAGTTTAAGGAAGATTGCATCTTACATTCATATGTTAGTGATAGAGACATACAGCAAGAAGAGAGCAATGGACAAGAAGACAATTAATGTCAAGCTTTCAGACCAATTACAAACTCCGGCACTATGTGCATTGCACAAGTAGTTTCCATCAGTCTGCAGCCTAACAAATAACAAGAGCACACACTAACTAAAACCCGTCAAACAAGAGCCCATTTAGGGCGGCTCTCTCTGTGCTGTCGTAGCTGTAGCTGTGAAATGCAGTGATTATCACTCGAGGCACCACCGCCGTGCAGAAATGATGGCTTTTGAAAGCAGAGTGGCAGTGAAGAAATGAGGAGTGTTTTCTGAACACTTTTAGCTGTGCATGGAGGTAATTTTTACACAAAATGTGCTCGGAGATGGCGATTACTTGTTATGCGGGTATTGGCTGCACAGTTAGGGTCAGATGTTGACGGGACACAGACTTCGAAACAGCATACAAAGCAGGGCCTGGACAGATATTACAAAAAATGTATATTGCCTTGCGTAAGTACTTATTTCGTGACACAACAGCAGCAAACTTCAATTTATTTACTTGGGTTTTCATGGAACATCACCACATAGAGCATACTTGTGAAGCAAAAAGAAAGTTATGCTTGAAATAAAGTCTAAACTTTGCCATAAATCAGCGAACCTCCCAAAGACATTGATATATAGGACCTGAGGTTTTTACATCAAAATGAAAAAAAGTATTTACACCAACACAAGGTGATAGCATCATTGTGTGGAGCCCTTTTTATTCAGCAGAGGATAGTAGGATGATTGTAATTGGGTGGTGGAGACTATACAATACAGGGTAACTCTGATGCAAAAAATCAGATAAGACTGGGATTCCCAAACAGAGTAACAATAAAATGATTTAAGCCAAAGCATAATTATGTCCTTCCTCAGTCAGCCCTGTCTTTTCAGTCCTATTGAATTTGAGCTAATTTGCAAAGAAGAATTAGCTAACTTGGGCTGCAAGGTGGAGCTCAATCCACTGGTATCTTTGCTGTTATTTAACAGTTGCTTCCTACTTGCTTTCAGAAGTCACTTCATGTTCTGTAGTCTTTAGTTTATAAAAGTATAAATTTAAGCATGGGCTGCAAAATGCAACAAATGTTATGTTTAAAAGGGGAAAAAAGTTCATGGTTATGAATCACTTTTCATTGGTTTAAAATCCATTTAAAATATATTTGAAAGTAAAATACTATGCATTCTGTCAGTATACTTGTCAATATTACTTCATCAATATGATCAATATCTAAACCACGTTTAAAAATTATTTTTTTTTGATTTCTGTCAATACTTAACCCTACTGCAAATAAACCCATATATGAACCCAAAATAAAAATAGAACCAAAATGGAAAAATAAGATTCATGGTGTGCTTGTTTTTGCCATCATACGTTTATTGGAAATAAATTATGGTTTTAGATGAAATTCTTTAAGTCAGAGGTATTGGAAATTTCTTGTGCAGATGATGTCTCACATCATAAAAAGATCTGGAGACACGTCCACACGCTAAAGGGCTGAATGAAGTTGTAACAGCTCTGAATCAATCTCTGCAGCTGCATGTTTTTAATCTTCTGCATTAAAGACTGGGCTTATTTAGTCTCTTTAGAAAAGCAGCGGAAGATCCACCAATTAACTGCGCACCAGTCTCCACACTTCCCTTTTCTAGCTGAATTGTTGGTAAAGTGGTTTACGCAGATGTAATTAGGTTCATAAAAAGGTTTAAATGGTTATGTTTCAGCCTTGTTTCTGAATCAGTTTGGGATTTTCTTTTTTTTCTCTTATTTTTCAACTCTCAGGCAGAGCATTTTTGGTAGAGAAAATTGCTAATTTCAGTATTTTTTTCCCACAGCAAGGCATCTCATATTGACAGAGGCCCAGCTGATGCTCTTTTTATATGTATTTCGACAGAGAAATGCCTGGGTGTTTTGAAACCTTTTACAGCTCAGCTCTCACTAATGTGCTGTTCTCCTGTCTGATGGGAAAGTGCTGACAAGGACCTGAAGGAGAAAGGCCATGGCACCTTTTAAAAGTCCCTACATTGGTAGCCTGTCAATTCAAATTTTGATTTGAAAGTCCCCTGACTTCTTTAACGCATGCTAAGGTTTCAATTGGCTCTTAAGTGTAAACCAGTCCATCACAATTTCTGTTGTGATTGTTCCAAAGAGCAGAAGAAATCTTGTATTTGGGGCAGTCAAGTTTTCCTTTTAAAACAGTTTACTTGATTACTCTACAAATAAATAGAGTAATCAGTATTTTTCTTTTCATGTTCTTACTTAAATCGAAATTAATGTGCTCTGTTTTTTTTTACAATAGCTTTATTTTTACGTGAAACTGCAGAATACCAACAAAAATCCACAAAGAATGAATTACAAAATGTTTGTCTTTTAAAGAAATATTTAACTACAAACAAAAAGGCCAGAAATTTTGCATCTCATGTTAAAGTGCCAGACAAACAAACCCTTTGACCAATTCCAGATACTTTTGATCTCAGTTCAATTAGTCTATAAAGTGCAGCTATACTGTATCTACTGAATAATTAATCTTAATGCAACCTTTCTTCTACCAAGGGGGAAACCAACGAGTTGGCATAAGATTTCAGATCTTAACAGGAAGCTGTGACTAATGATTAAGGCTATATGGGAAGTTGTCTATGGTGGCATTTGAAAGGGGGATGAAACATTTTTAATACATGCTTGTATGTGCAGCCAATGAATTGCTGCACAAAGTAGGGAGATCAGGGTGTGTTTGCCGTCACCCACAGAGTCCAAGTGGTACAAGTTCCTTAATATCTTATTTTCTTGTACCTAGAGTGTCAAGAGACTGGGTTAAGCTGTGCTAAATTGGGAAATTTGACACACACAAAAAATATAAATAAATAAATAAATAAAACACAAAGTCACTTTTTGGCTGAAGCTCCATACAAGATTTTACCCCATGAGTTGAGGATGATCATGAAGAAAGTGAGCTATCAATTACAAGGAAGGAGCCTCGTTTGGACCTGAAAGCAGCTGTGACCACAAACAACAACAATCCTATTTTCCGTTGGTCTTAGAAATAACTGAAACATGTATAAGTATTATCCACCAGTTTGCTTTCTAGGTACTTATTTGCGTGCTATCTTAATGCTTTTACTGTCAGTTGCTCTTTCGATTGCATTTAACGGTGTGTAAAGTAAATTGAACAAACTGACCACTAATAGCCTCCCAAAAACTCTTATTTAAAAAGAAATACAGCTTAAATAGGAGCTCACTTTTGGTAATGAAAAGCTGCAAATATATACCATCTCAGAGCCTGTTAATTTATACAAGGTTAGCACCAGGACTAATAACCTTGAAATAATGAGGGAACAAAGTTGAATTATGTGGGTGAAAGCACAATAGGAATTATGAGATGTGTTCGTAAACCATATTACAAATAATTACTCCTTTTTCACTCCAGCCAGAGCATCTTTTTCAACGCTACACTGTTCCACACAATAATACATGACCAGAATACAAAATACAGCACTGCCTTCACACACTGATAATACATTTATACCCACATAAAACTGCATCCATCCAATTTAGCAAAAGGCTAATTCGACTGAATGCTTTTACAAAAATTAGTGTTAATTTTCACGGTAGAACTTTTGCCTGGAGAGCTAAGCAGTCAATCGAAGAAGAGTTTGTACACAGCATGTGAAGAGGTTTAATCAGCCACCTGTGCGGGGGTTATTTTGATTGTTTTATCTTGATTAAAATGACATGGTGTTCAGATGCAATCCATACTTTTATAAGCTCGTTTGAAAAAACGAGCATGTAAAAGCGGTCCATTTTGAGTAAGAAATAATGGATGCTAATTGAGGCGAAGCCTGGAAAAGGGGCGGATGTGAAGCCTCAAAGTCCCACCTCACTTTAAGGCATGTCTGTGTTCCTCTCACATCTATTCCACCATGCATATTTGCATAATGGGTTTAGTGCACCCAATTTTCCCTGTGAGCTGCTTTGCAAATTATCGACTTCCAACCAACACTTGTGTGGATAATATCTTCCTGTTTTTTTGTGCATTCATTATTTATTGTGTCTGTGTTTGTCTGAGGGTTTAACCCGTATGGTATGTGTCTGTGCTTCTTCTGCTAAAAATAGAGGCAGTCCCAGAACTCCTGCTTGAGTGACAGGATTCCTCTGCCTGGCACGCAAAGACGATCCAGTTCCCTCTTCCCGAAAGAATGTCACCCCACTATCTGTAGGTATTTCAACTGATTGACTGCTCTTTTCCTTTGAAAATCAAACTGAACCCATAAAATCATCCTATATTAAATAAAAGTTTAACACTGCATTGCTTTTTTTGAAAAGGGTTACCCCTTTCACACAGAGAATATAATATAATATAATGTAATATAATGTAATATAATATAATATAATATAATATAATATAATATAATATAATATAATATAATATAATATAATATAATATAATATAATATAATATAATATAATATAATATAGTATAATATAATACAATATAATATAATAGAAAATTCAAGTGCAAATGGAAACATCAACAAGGATAGTAACAATAATAATAATTAAAAAAAACAAAAAACTAACAAGGACTTTGCAGTAAGAACAAATTTACAACATAATATAAAAATACTGTACAGTAATTAAAATGCAAGAATTGTACATCCAAGAAATGGGAAAAAAAAAGTGCAAATACCTGAGATTTAAACAGTCATTACATTTGTTTGGAACCCTAATGGGGTTAAATACTTTTGGCTGTAGATAAGGTGCTGCTTCAATACACAACACTATAGGAGATGCATGGGGGATGTCACCACTGAGTCAAAAATGGCCTTAAAGAGTTTGGAGTAAGATCGCTGTCAAAAAGTTGTATGCACAACTCTAACATTCGTTTTTGTATTTATATGTCCATAAAGTTTTTGTACCCAAAACTCTTGTTTTTATGAGAGTATGAATCTAAAAGCTGTGAGTTCTAAGTGTTGTGAATACATCTCTAATTTCTAAGACTACAACCTGTTCCTTTCTCCGTGGACACAAATTCAACTTTGTGGGTACTAGTGAAAACATTGGGTACGATGACGTCACAGGACGGGGATGTTACTCCATTAAGGAGCAACCTCTGTACTCCAGACTATCTTGTCCTTATCAGCAGGTGGAGACTACTATAATAATGTCCGTTCTCTGGATGTTTACCTTGGACCCCCCATACTGCAGACCAGCCTAAAAGACACACAGTCCCATGTGCTCATAAGATGCAAGCAGCCAGTAGCTAAGGTGGTCTAGAATAATTAGGAGGCGTGGTGGCCCACTCTTGATAGCTCCAGCTTGTCTCTTAAGTTGAGAAAAATGTAACCAATTGTTACTTTAAAAAATTGTGGCAAAAAAGTGACGTATAATATAAAAGAATAGATTTATGCTACATCATGTCACTATATTGGGGCCCTTGGCTCCCTGACACTTACTTTCCTATTTGAAAAATAAGTTGAAAGACAGAACTCAGAAGACAGATTTTATGAAGTGCAAAATGAATGGTACAACACACCAAAATTTTGCAGCTTGCTGATCATCACTCTTCAGTTGTGAAGCCTGCATGGGCTGTCCACAAAATGACACAAGAAGAGTTATGTGACAGACATGTGTGTACCTCAACCTGAACTGATCCCAAGCCATGTAACAGAGCACACTACCACATATGACAACTATGGGTCTGTACTTAGAAAGGGTGGTTCCTAAATGATTGGTGCCACCAAACGGCATAGAAGCATTTAACAATATTGTAGTGTAATAATACAGAAAAATTTAACATATTAATAACTGTAATTTACTGAGAGAGAAAAAATTACACATGCAGAAATCCCCTGAACTGAAAATGACGTTAACTATGTTAACTATAATTATGTTAACTAACTTCACAGAGACTCAAGTCTTGTGTGTCGGTTTTGAATGTTACTTTCCTGTTTCCTTTCGTTTTGCAAGGGTCGCTTTTCTTAAGCAACTAGCTCATTACTGAGGCTGTTCACATTTGGGGAAAGCTATAAACAATCGAGCCAGAGGAGAAGTTTCTGAAAGACTTCAAGCGTGTACCTGAGCTCCTTTGGATAGGCAAGATACCCAACAAGCAAGGAGCAAGCCCTTGGAAAGTTACCCAGAGCAGTTAAAACCTTCACGCCGTCCACCACGATACCAATGTTGTCTGGATCCTCTGAGGTGTTAGCTGTGATTTTATACACCTGCAGGCTTTGAACAGCTAGGTCCTGTGAGACACTGTCTTCATCAGCATCCTGTAATAGCAAGAACATTGTGCATATCAGACAGTACAGCCACAGGAGAAGGTCCTATTTCCCAAATTGTTTCCAACTGTTTTGAGAAAAAAATCTGAAATTTGTCAGCCGTTGCTTGTAATTCACTCAATTTATGTCCGTGTTTTAGACAAATGTGAGATTATACTTACAAAAGGTAAATAAAATAATATTTTCACGCCAGGTGAATTGAAAATATTTCAATCAGTTCACCAACAAATCAAAAGCAGTCTTAATAATATATTATATTATAATAATATAATCAATCATACGATGACAGGCTGAACAAAGTTACAGATATTTGTAAATAAAATTTCTGAAATGAAATCACTAATGAAGCAAATTCTAATGAAACAAATTCTCCCACAATTATTACATATTCCATTTATAAAGAGAATCACAGGATAACCTCCAGTAAATTTAAGTAAGGATAGTCCAGCTGTTAAACACAGTTGCACCTAAAGAGCACAGAGGCTGATGCCATCCAGGACAGCATGGTTTCGTGTCTTAATTTTTTGCACCTCATTTTTAACCTAAAGTCTTAAAAAGGATGGGATGGTGGTGGAGTTTGAGGGCTGTGGTTCTTTTTAAGTGATGGAGGTGGGTGATGGGTGAGACCTGCAAAGTCTGGGGAAGTAAAAGAGAACATCACCTTTGGTGGGTTTCTTCTTATTCTGTTTGACAAGCAGTTGTTTTTCTCCAATGGATGCTATTATTCTCTTGTTGCTGAATTATGAGCAATGGTCTTAAAAGCTTTTTTATTCTTGTATGAGTTCCTGGAAGGAGTGCTCCATGTTTTTGTTCCCACTCCGATTCATTAGATTTTAAAAGCCTTAAAAAGAGCCGAGACCCTCTCTAAAATAATGGATGTCAGTGACGTTGTTTCACATTTTTCTTTTTATTTGTTTTTTCACCTCAGTTACTATATTTAGTGATGTTGTTATAACTAAAATTGAACTTATAAGTCCAACAAAAACTGCTCACCGTTAGTTTGTGCTTTAACAGTATTAATTGTTCTTTAACAGTATGAGTTGTTGTTTTTTCCTTTTAATGATTTAAATACATTTTTTTGTATTTATTTCAGATTTTTCTGGAATAAATACTCAAATACTTTTCTCCTCTTTGATATAAAAGTGAAAACGGGCAATAAAGTGGGAAATACTTTCCCAACACTGTACATATTTTTTAATCCTATAAATTATTTCTTCTTTGCACAACCGTGTAAAGAAAACTCAAGGTCTGCTACCGTTGAATGGCATCATCAGATACGCTAAATCTTTTTTTCCTTCATTTTCTACTTTTTTTTTTTTTACTCTCTGCTTTTTCACGCTGGAACAATGAGCATCTGTTTCCATTTTTTGGTGTTTCAGCCTCTATGCGAAGGAGCACAGACTCCACTGCACAACTTACGGGGAAACAACATTTCCAAGTACACACAAAATACACAACAACCATTGCCAACTAAATTAAAACAAATGTTCCCAAGCACTCCAGAATGCTTGACTGTAGATTGCGATGGCTTTTTCAGATAAGCATGTTTTTGGAGCAAATCACACAGTTGGAAAGCAGTAATTCTGGTACATTACATTTATTTGTACGGTGCTTTTTCCCATATAAAAACTGTTACTATTTTCTTTCTTTTTTTTTTGTAACAGGAATTGCAGGGGCAGGGGAAAGGCCATTTTCTTTCAGCCAAAAAGATCTGGAAAGGAGACAAGTCTGGATCCATGTTACTTGTCAGATTTTATCCACCGTTCAGAGCTGAATACTCTTGCTTTTCTCAAATCTCTTGAGACTATGTGACTTCAAGAGAAATTTTTCACAGACATATTTCCAATACCTTCCAGCAATATTCTTGTGAATATTGAAACTTCAATTAGTTTTACTTGAATTTTATTATGATAAACCAATACAATTAAATGTATTAATCAGCAGAGATGCAGAAAAGGAAATATAATTTTGTTCCAAATACAAATTTTAAGAAGGTGACCTGCAAATGTATTTACAGCCATTTACTGTAAAACCCTTAAAAAACAGCTACACTGCAACTGAAACACAATTTATAAAAAGTTCAGCTTAAAGTTTTCAGCATACCATGAAGATAGCAAAGATGTAAAAGATTGTGCTTAGCATCCTGGAAACAACATTCTCACAATGAAACATGCGGGTATCATCATTCTGTAGGGATGTGTTTCTTAAATTTGGAAGGGGAACATGGTCTGAGATTATGAAGATGGATAAATACATGTTAATGGTGAAAAGAATGCTGTACGAGACTCTAAAAGGTTTACCTTTAAATCAGTTTAAAGACACTAAACATACATTCAGAGAAATTACGGAAAAGGTTTAGATCAAAACAGATTAAAAAATTTTTATAAAGAAGATTGTGCAAACATTTCAGCCTATAGAAGTGCAAATAAATCTGTTATCTGTTAAAAATGAAATATAAAAACTTGCCACTGAGATGGAAGTAACTTGTGATATTTACTCAACAGGGCTGAACACATGTTTACATAATCCTTATTTTTTTTAGATTTTTGTAAAACTTATCATTTTCCTTTCTGTACACAAATATCTAATATTGTGATTTTGTTCCATATAAAATCCAAATAATATATATGAATATTTATAGCTGCAAGTTGAGACAATGTTAAAAAAGAGGATGAGGATATCTTGTAAAATATTAAATCAGGTGTAAGCACACAAGAAGTTGTCTCAAATGACACAGTTTCAGACTACTGCAAGTTGAACATGTACTTTTAATTAAAATACACAAAAATATTATTCCTTTTGATATACCTATTTACCATCTATCCCCAGCAGTCTAATACTGAATACATGCGATTTGTAACATTAAAAAGAGGATAAAAGAAATCCTACATAGCGACATCTCAATAATTAACTATTATTGCCTCATTAAAAAATAAACGCTACTCAGCCAAAACATATTCAGAAGATTTTACACATGCCGTTTGAAAAAGAATCTTCAAGAGACGGGTGATTGTTCCGCAAGCCTGTGCCTCAGCGCCACAAGCAACTTGAGGTCTGCAAATTTTTCAAGCACAGCAATGAATAAGAAGAAAAAGGGAGCAAAGCTAACATTAGTATGCACAGTCACTCACTGTGAATTTATTTATCTGTTCTATTCACACAAAGGCTCAGCTGCTCATTGCCAATACTTTGTTTTGTAACAGGTTGGACAAAGTTTTTGGCATAAATGGAAATTAAAAATCACATGTGAAGTCCTGTGGGTTTCAGGGATGCTAGATCATTTATTCTTATTTCTGAGCATGTCAACAGACATAACTATGTATGTTTTAGATTCATCCTATCCAGGGGATATGTGAAGTATGACCTGTTACTTTTTGCAATGATGTATTTACAATTTTCAGATATTTGGGGGAATTTCATGAAATATTTCACACTGGTGTATAATTTTCACCAGGAAGATAAATTATTCATGGTTTTTGGTTCGTTTTTGAGACAGATTAGGATGTTTTAGCCACAACAGCTCGAGCTCATTCAGACTGAAAGTGAAACATCTTCAAGCAATTCCTTTGCATTTTCTTCGTCTATATAATCCTCACAAAAACCAGTGACATTTGTGCTTGTAAAATACACAATATATATTATATTAATATTTTACCAAATCCCTGTACATTACGAGGAAGGTAGGTGTACTTTGCTGCTGCCTGTTTTTGTACTTTTAGGGATGCTCGGGTTACCCTGAAAAATTATGTTTTCCAGACAGCCTGCTGTTACAACCACTTTTATATGGTTGTTTGGGACCAAGCAGTATTTCCAAAGAAAGTTCGATTTAATTAATTTAAAGCTCACGATCAAAATCTTGTCTTGTTTGAATTTGATCATAGTCACCCCAACTCCACCTGTTGCTC
>JAVLVB010000458.1:1379873-1392524 GCA_032876305.1 Orestias chungarensis | reverse complement strand
TTTTCCCCCCCCCCCCCCAGTAAATAGCTCTTCCCTCCAATGTTTGAGCTTTACTTTGAATTTGTGGTGTTTGATCTTAATGAGGAAAACCATCTAATAATGACTTCAGACATATTTACCACAGCTTTCCCAGCTACCCTTTTATTTGCCACGTAGATGTTTGTTTGCGCCCCACATTTTTGCATGAGGTTTCCTCCCCATTATGTGAATGGTACATTTGGAGAGAACACACATTTAGAAAGAGTGAAACACAACATGTAGTTGTAAAGGACTTTAATTTTTAGATTGTTTCTCTCTATGGGGTCCTTTTTGGGTGGATTCTACCACTAAAGAAAATAAAAATCTTCCATTCCCACCATGATCTTATATGCGGAATTAAGGGAAGTGTTTTTTTTTTTTTTTTGTTTTCTGTCAGTTCTGTTTTGTTTTGTTGTTTTTTTTCTTTTTTTGAGGTTTTAAAACTAGATTTCTGTTTAAAAAAACAACAATCTGAACTTTAATGTTAAATGAAAATGCTAATCTACATCAATTCATTGGATAACAAGAATTCTGTCTCTCAATGAGTTGCACTGGAGTGAAAGGCGGTCTCCAAGCAACCATAAGTAATCATAGGTGATGTAATCTGTATGTATGGATAAGTAATTACAAATCCCACAAGAAATTATAACTAACTAAGCAGACATTTGGAAGTTAAGCTATGGTTGGAAGAGAGAGATTACTGCAGCTCTAACTGAGCATCCTCAAAAACCTGTATTTTACGCCACACCATGGAGTCAATTTTTACAAAAAATGATTTCAGATAAAAATATATTTGCATTCCAGATGAGTCAGCAGCGGCAAAACTGAAACTTGCCTTTAGTCCTATTGTGATATTGGGTTTTGATTGCATGCCGACATTGACAGGCTGCAGTGAGGAAAAAGCAAAGCAAAGCATTTTCTGACAACTCCATCAGGCCTTAAAAAAAAGAGGAAGCAGAGACAATGGTCTGTGTCTATTTACATTTAAAGTGCGTTGGCCACAATGAATAAAACATCAGCAAGCCAAGCTCTCTTGGGTCAGTTCAAATGAAATAGAGAGTTTACACTTCCAGTAGTAGGCAATGCATAAACATTGTTTCTCTAAATAAGGTTACATACTGGTGGATCAGCATCATTACATCTGTTTTCTTTTACTCGCTTGGTCTTTATTATGTAAAAGAATGCCTCGGAAAAAAATTCAAGCACTATTCTAAGCTCTCACTTTCCACCTGGTGAATCTGACCCAAATTCAAGTTTCCCCAGTGGGACCTGGTGACTTTTTTTAAAATTGTTATTATTACTGCTATTATTATTGAATCTACATGTAACAGAGCCTTTTGACCTCACCTATATAATTTGGCCTTCAAGTAAAAGAGCAGTGATATTTATTGTATATTATTTTTGGAAATCGCTGTTTATTTGCTGACAGATTTATTTTTTTTCTTTATGCAAATATGCTTTTTGCTTGAATTTGCACAGCTGAGATAGCTCTTACATTACAATGCTGCAAACCAGGGATCTAAAAATAGGAGCAGTGTTAGGGAAGAATAAAAGCTCCCACTAAGTGTATAATATCATGTTCAAAAGAAAGCTGTGCGTGGCCGAACTTTAGAAACTGGAGGAAAATGTTGCGATATACCTGCCTCCAGCTGTGCAGATCTTTTTTTCCCTTCCAGTACATCGATTGTTGGGAAATGACAGCAGCACAGACATCATATGATATTTAGAGGCGAAATATCACAGCTCAGGCACCACATCAAAAATGTTATGTTGTGTCTGTGAAGGAAGGTTGCTGTGCAAAAAGGTGGTAAAAGATCAAGACAGCCTGGTCTTTCATTGGTTAAACATTGCTGTGGTTTCTAATGATAGCTTCTGAAATACTTAGAGCATGACGAAATAAATATAACTAAATAACATTGTTTTTCTTAGTTTTTGATGGAGAGGAAAGTACCTATTTGGCATGTGTTTAATAATAACTGCACCATTAAGAGTTTGCAGCACACAAATGTTGTTTTTCCCACTGTCATTAAGATAAGATCATTCTTTTCTCTACCGACAGTGATTTGATGGTAACATTTCAAAGTTTATAGTTACATTTTTCTGGGGTTTTAAAGTAATTTTATCAAGAACGGCAACTTACTTCTGCTTTGTTTTTCATTTGGATTATAACAACCAGAAAAAACATCAGAGAGGTCAGGGAGACATTTGTTGAAGTTATGAAGTTATTACCTTCTCAATGCACACTTTTTGGCCTAGATGTGAAACTAACACTGCACATTACCCTAAGGGGATATGTGGTCGTGGCAGCATCATGCTCGGGGTGTGTTTTATTTTCAGCCGTGACGGAAAAGCTGGTTAATCTTTATTAAAACAAACTACTAGTGGCAAAGGATCACGTTCTGGCAGAGCAACAAAAGTAAAAAGACAGCCAGAATAGTTGTTTGGATTACCAAACGTTTATGTGTTAAAACGGCCTAGTCAAAGCCCAGAAATAAATAAAACTGAGAAAGAGTGGAAGGATTTAAAATTTGATCTTCATGGATGCTTAGGTTACAAACACATAAAGGTTGAACACTTTTTTTCCTACGAACATACACCATCCTCACAGTAAAACATGGTAGAGGGATGTAAATGGTGCAGGAACACATTTCTTCAGCAGGAACAGGTAAACTGGTGGGGTAATGGGAATATATACATGTTTTTAAATTCTAACCCATATATAATTTTTCTTTCACGTTAAACTTGTGCACTACTTAGTGTTGACCCATTAAATCTTTATGCTTTTAACCTGAAAACATGTAATGCAGTCCAAAGATTATAAATATTTCTGCAAGGCATCAGAGGTGAAACAAAGTGTGGATTAGTGAAACAGCAAATCCCTGTGTATGTTATGCTAATCTAAAGCTATTGTGTATGCGCTCCCTTTTCACTTAGCACCTTGTTTAAAAGGATACAATTGAACACACATACTATACCAGACGCCAGTCGAAATTGAAACACTACAGTAGTGTACTTTGTTTAGCTTCTAGTTTCTTACCATATGCTGTTCTTTCCAGTAGAACAAAAAAACTATTGGTGGAACCATCTGTGTACAAAATGTGTTGATATAAAATTCTTTATCATATTGATTTTATTTTCCTTGTTCTGTTTTCTGTTATTTAAAGGAAAGCAGAACTGTTTAATTTTAAGAGAGAAAAGGATACCAATGAAAAGAAGTGAAATCAGCTTCTTTTTTAAATGTGTTTTTTACTTGACTGGTTTGATTTCTGTAGCATAAGAAAGGTTTTGTCAGTAAAATTGGTAATAAAGGAAAACAGAATAAATTACTGTAGTTGCAGTAGTATTCCTATCTATTGAATAAATGCACATTTTATTTCATATTACAGGTGCAAACTTGAACATCTCATATTTAGGCTTTACTTGATAGACCGACACAAAGCAGCCCATAATAGTTAAGTGGAAAGAAAAATTGTCATCATTCAAAACATATTTTTACAGATCAAAAAACATTAAGATTACTTATGACATTGGATTTGTATTAATAGGAATAGATTTGCTAGTTGGTTGTTCAAAATATAGTCTTAAAATCTTTAAAGACTTTGAGATAAAATGAATACACCAATCTGTCTCTTTTAAGGACACAACTAGATAATTTTTTTTTGGTAATGGTTGTGAAAGAACACCTTAAAAATCAACATTTCTCTTTACTTTTCAGAATGTTTCATGAATAATTTAGGGTCATCTCAGTAGTTTAAGATGATTTAGTTCCTCTGTCACACATGTGTAAATCCTGCTTTACATCAAAAGGGAACCGATCAGCACAAGGGCCATATTTTAGAAAGCTGGATGCATTCTTTCAACTGCTCTAGGCAGCCCCTGTCATTTCATTTCAGTTCTTTATGCTATAAAAATCAGCTAAAAAGCCAACGAAACTGGGCTGTCGCACCACTTTTTGTGTAACATCATCCACTTAAGTATACAGTGCACAAGAGCCAAAACACCAGGCTTTTCTCAACAACACTTAGCCTTACTCGGTCCTCACTGCTCCATAAAAAATGGCTCACGTCTTTCAGCTCTGGAATATTTTACAGTACAACTGGAACATTATTTCATGTTTTATGGATGTTAAATCTAACCCAAAGGTTAAAAAAAATGTGTTTACTTTTTTACTATGCAACCATAATACATTATCAATGGCTGCACACAGAAGAAATGAAAACATATTTGTAACCATAGAAAAGCCGGCGCAGAATTTTTACATTTTGAAGCACTACAATATTTAAGTATAAGAAAAAAAACAAGATAAAGTCTTTTTCTAAATAAAATCTCTCACGTCATTATTTTCTCAAATGTTTAATCAGCATGCTTATAGTTTTGGAACCCTACAAGTTTATTAGAAGCAGACATTAACATGAACTGAACACTTTGGTTATTATTAAAAATAGGAATGACAAGAGCACATACTAGTCAAGTAAGGCCGACCTGATTTTCATGACTGAGAAAACCGCTGGAAAAAAAAATTACTAATCACCTAAATTTACATGTATCTACAGTCGGAGTAACTATCAAGCTGGATAAAATCCTGTTTCATGATCTAACAATAAAATAAAAGCTGCAATTCTCTGACACTCATTGCTTACCATGCTTGTTGTTTTGTCTGGTGGAGAGATAATAATGGGTTCTCCATAAGATATTGTGACAGCAAGCCGAGTGCTTTGGTGTACAGTGGTGTGATGCACCCAAGGAAAAATGTAACTCTATTGCTACAAACATCACATTGCTCATACCATATGGAAAAAAAATCATGCATAACCAGTTCCTACTTTTGATCAAAAATGTAGCTATTGAGGTTGGACTTGAACTAGACCCTGGATCTAAATTAATGTAATTACTTTTTATAGTATCACCTCTACATTTTTTTTCTTCAGGTGTGCAGATATTTGAAAATGTTCCTGTAATATGCAATGTGTTTTCATTGTGCATCGAAATAAATAACCAACAGTGGTCAAATATGCCCATCAGCTGCTCTTAAGGTGCCGATTGAACATCCCTCTTAGGTAACTGATCACTCTCCTGCCTGAATTTCTACATTCTGGCTTTGTTTCTTTTATAGATGATTCCTAAGTAAAGTTCTTCCTCAGGAAGTCCTTTGAATTTCGTTGCTTCTTCATATTCATTTATAGCACACAAACCAGCTCTCTGGTTGCAGCACACAAAGTGCTCCGATGCTTAATCTCTTTTTGTTGTAGTTTGTAGATATCACAGCTTGATAAGTTATTTGATCTGCACATTTTTGTACACTGGTTTGTCTATGAGCTTCTATCTTTCGGTGGAATATTATCCAAGTGAAGAGAGATAAGAAAAGTGCAGTAGTGGGAATATTTCAAAAGATATTTTCTTATCACCTTGGTCCATTTTTTCATTCAGCGCTTTATCCGTAAACTCTCTGGCCTCAGCCAATTAGAATAAATCTTACTTTAGCCTCATTATTTCTTCCTGCTGATGCGTTGTTTTTTATTAATACATTAATGATCCAGTTGAAACTCACTGCCCACATGCCTGATATTTTAATAGAGGTAAAAATTAGTGATATACATGAACTGCTCTGAATAACAAGGATTTTAGTAATTAATGGTCTTGTAATTCTGAGCCACTCCTAATTAAACCTGGGATTGCTAATTAAAACCTTTTGCTTCCTGAATTGTAAACATCACCTACAGAAACAGAGAACAACTCCTGTTTGTGCTTCTCACACATGCATAAAATGTTACCACATACTGGTTGAACAAGGTAAATTAATATTAAAGGGACAGTTAAGAATTTTCAAAGTAAGGGTGTTGAAATGTGGCAAGCAATTAATATCTAACAAGTAGTACATTAATCTCTGGGTTTCTTAATTTTCTTTATATCCAAATTATTTTTAGCTGGAGGCTTCCTGCCATTTTAAAACAGTTCTGAACTAAACCGTGTCTTAACAGTTAAATGCAAATGCAATTTTATGAGCATTTTAAGGGTTGTTGTAAGAGCGATGAGGGTTTTTTTTTTAATAAAGGATGGTGTTCATCACTTCAAAACATAGATTTACAGCATATAGATAAATTTGAAACATCGTAATGATTTTTTTTCTGAAACTAGATTTTAGATTGTGACACACAAAAAACAACAACAAAAAAAAAAACTCCTGAAACATTATGCTTTTGATTTCTTTCCAGAGCTTGGGGACGTTGCAACAACAGTGATTTTCTTATGTGAAAAAGGTTATAAAAAAGCAGCACTGAACACTTCTGGTCAGTGTGACTGTCTGATATCAAAGTAAATTTGCACAAAGAGTAGAAATATTATTATTGGCTAATTCCTTTCTAATAGATCGTCACTCTGACAAGAAATGTTTCACTTGATCTGTTCTCAGTACATCTTTTACCCATGAAGCTCCTTGCTGGTGTATCGCCTCCTATCTGTACTCCTAGTGTAATTAACAATTGCCTTCGCTGTGAATAATTGCCCCAAATACCAAAATGAAATACCAGATTAAACGTTCACAACATTCATATTGCATTAACCGCTACAAGATCTTCCACATTGGGGTTGATTTAGGAGGGAGATTGTGTCTTCGGTCTTAACACTTCCCAGATAAGCCACAAACTTCGTTCTAAGCTTTTGCAACAAGTCTGGAAATGAATCATGAATGAAATTCAAATCCAAAGTGTATAATATAAACTACATCTAAGATTTAAACCCTAAAAAATGTCTCTGTTGAGGTCACTTATAGATATCCCAAGCCATGTAAGGGGTCAAAGATGGTATAAAGTAAGTGATAAAGGATATTAATTGTGCCATTCATAAAACAAGAACTGATCGAACAAACTCAACTTTTTAACTCTCACATAGCGTTACTTCTCTTTCTGTACAATGTCTATTGAAATTGTATGCACCTGGGTAATTATATAATTTAGTCTCTGATATTTAGGACAGGTAATACAATAGCTGCGTTCCAAACTTGGGCAATCCTCAGAGGTAAAGTTGTTAAAAAGGCCAGCTGTTCAAACGTGATTACATTTTAAGAAAAAGAAGGACAGAGTTGTATAAAAGTATTATGAAGAAAACATTATTTTTGACATAAGGTAAAGAAATGTCTGCGGTTCATTCAGACTGAGGGACAGTTTTTGTAGAATATAACGGGAAGGCAAGTTGTCTTAAAGAATTAAACGTCTCTTTTTTTTCCTAGATTCTGAAATGATGGCAGCCTTATCAAAGTTCATGTAAGTCACTACGTTTAATAAATGATACAAGGGGTCATATTCCCCTTGCAGTGTTAAATCAGCATCCCAATCCGCTCCGATCCGTGCCGTGCTGGATCGTCCGCGCCGGGTTTTGCGCTCCGCCCACTGCACAGCCAGCTGCAGCAGAGCGGCGGACCCCGTGCGCTGTTTTCTCCTCGCCTCGTTTGCCTCCAGTCCGCCTTGAGCCCCCGACTGTCTGCACGGCGTCTGGATGATCCACGGAGCCTGGATCGCGCACAAAAGCCCCGGAGAAGTCGCGCTCGCTCTGCCGTCTAGATCAACAAGCCAGGATCTGCGTGCGAGCAACTGATCGTAGACGCCCGGGAGTTCGATCGTGGAGCCAGACTGGGGCGCATCTCGTCTCCCTTTGAGGTGATTACCGTCGGCGCAGTCTGTGAGGGAGAAGAGGTGGTGGTGGTGGAGGAGGAATTTAAACAGAGGAAGAAACGAATCTAATCATGGACGGGTTACCTCATTACTTCTGAACAGACCCTCTTCGACATGGAGATATCCGTACGGTCCCGTGCGCACCGTCTGCTGCAAGAAGAGCGCCTCTCTGCCTCGGAGATCCCCATCTTCTGTCCGATGTGAAGAAGGTCAGGAATGCAGCAGACACCCCCCCCCCAGCCATCTTTGTGTAGTGTATCGGGGCTTATTTTAGAATAAAAACAGAAAGAAGAAGACGCAGCAGGAGGATCACCTCTCCACGCCGATGATCCTTATTTTTGGCACCGCGCTGTAAGTAGCGATAAAACGCGCAATGTTTGACTCCTTTTCTCCAGGAGATGTTGGGCTTTGCGGCTTGCTGAATCAATGCTCTTTTTTTTTGTATTTAAACTCCCCAAATTAGGAATAGGGAGATAAAAAAATGTGAGAAAACAATAGTTGGAACCACTGCGATGAGATCAATGAATTCCCAGTGATGTAACATAAAAAAATAAAAATAAATAAACTTTAGGTTAGAAGCTGCTTGGTTGCAAAATTCAAGAGTGGAATCCGTGGGCGCAAATGATTTCAAAGAAAACCCTGCTGGATTATGTGTTTTAAACCTAACTGAACTGAATATAAGTATATATAAACACCTTGCCTCCAATTTATAAATAATGTAAACTTTTAAACAGATCACAACCATACCCAGAAATGTGACATCAAATGAATCAAATACGGTCCAATAAGATGAGCAGATTCATCTTTAACATTACATTTTAGTTTTATACATATTTCTTATGATTAATTTTCAATGATGCTCAAGATGACAAGGGAATATGTTGATGTGACCTTAAACAAAATTAATCTTATATATTAAGCAGCTAACATTATTAATTTAATTTATTTAAAAAAAATTAGAACAAGAGAAAGAAAATTCCCAAGCATCTCCACCCAGTCTTTGACATCTTATAGCTGCCGTCTCCATTTCCATTTCCATTTTGCGGCTGTAAAATAAGATCATTTCACAGGATGATGGGACACACAACACACACACGCACGCACACACACACACACACACACACACACACACACACACACACACACACACACACACACACACACACACACACACACACACACACACACACACACACACACACACACACACACACACACACACACACACACACACACACACACGCACAAACACAACACACCCCACAATGCACAACCAGACACATGCACCCTCTTAACACACACATAAATAGAGTTTTTACAGGCCGAGGGAACCGTATTTTACTCTCACGTGAGGCTTTTAGAGACACGGGCCGCTCAGACCTTTTCGGAGAGAAACAACAAAGAGAAAGCTTTCGCTGCCTGTGCCAAACTGAAATATCAAAGCTGAGCAACATTTACATATAATCCATACCGTCTGCACTAAATCAGGACAGCGGCACATCATTATATAAGTTGGGGAAACTGGGGGCTTCCTTGAGCTTATATAAGAGCTTTGTATTTAAGAGTATGGACCTCTTTATGGCACCAAACAAATCCAGTTATAGCCAGATCCTGACAGAGAGTATTCTTCATCCAAAGACCAGACTATAAAAGTCTCGTTGGCTTGGATTGATGCTCGGTGCATAATGCTGACTTTCGCAACAGTGAGCTCTAATCATGGACGGGTTACCTCGCCCTCCTGCCAGTGAAGGCAACATTTACAGCTGAAAAGATCCCTCTAAACACCTGTCTATGTCTGTATTGGGCTCAGTAAAATCTTTGAAAATTGAGAATTTTTTCAGATTCCGTCCCAATTTAGCCCATTTAGGCAACCATAACCAGCGTTTATCCAAAGTTTAGGGGTTAATAGTTGTGGACGCCTCTACTTTTTGCACTACATTACTAAGACAATATTGTCTTTTTCGTGATAAAAGTCTTATACCAGGTGCTTGGAAAGGTGCTAATGGCTTTGCACCTTGGATGTTTTGCACCCTTTGTAGTTTTTGTCGTTTCATACCAAATGGGACCATCTGTTTTCATCATCAGTATGTTTTGTTTTCATGATGCATCAGTTTATGACCATTTAAAAGTAATGTTTTTTATATCTTAAGTAAAAGGCATTTTAAATTAAATAGTATATTACGTCTTCCAACAGGTTGTTGAAATTGATTTAGGTTTGACTATTCCCAGTTAGTGATAATCATTTTAGACCTCTGCCAATTTGAACCATTTTTTATTATTTTGGAGGGATGGACAGTATAGCAATTAATTTATTACAAAATGTTGTTTTATTTAAGTAGGCAATAACAGAGGTCTGGATAAACATGTGGTAAAACCTCTTTGCAGTCTTTTTTAGGCAACTGGACTTTAAAAACACTCCCATTTTTAAATCGCTTTCTTTGTGAAAAACTATTTGAGTAACTATAGTCAGTTTTTTTGTAGCTTTCAGACAGTTTTTGGACGTGTTCTACCATCTAATAATCAGTGCTCAATATCAATGCTCAATACTCAATCAAAATACATACAAGAAAATTCCCATGAAAAGACAAAAACAGCATTTTATTCTATTCTATTGTTAGTGACGTTTTAAGCCAGTATTCATCAACGGGGCATTGCTAGGGATCGTTTTAGTTTCATCAGGGACTTATTTAAAAAAATCAACTGGTACAAATACAGGTTTTGAACCATCTTTGCGAAATTTATAATATTTATGTCTACCACCTGTTATAACATTTAACTGTAAAGAAAGATAAACTGATATGAAGTTGTGGGAATAAACTGAAGGAAGGAAGGAACGAAAAAACAATAAGAGTTAAGAATTGATGAAAGAGCCATTTTGGTTGTAAATAGTAGAAATTCAAATGGGGGCATGGGGAGTCCTGCTAGTTGGGACAAATGGTCTGTTGCCTCTTTCTTCCATCTCACACCCCTCCTTCCCCAGCTAAGCTCCCACCCAAGCCATGCCGGTTGGTTTGGTCCATTTGTTTGGTGTCTTTGGGAGGAAGCGCCATCTCATCTCACATTGCACAAATGGTTTCAGTCCCCGCTAGTGTGAATTCTATCAGTTTTTTTTGTTGTTAACTGCCAATTTCCATATCAAAGTGTCTGCATTTGAATAGGGGGAGAACTTTAGCCATCAGCCCCCTTCCTCCGAGCAGTTTTGTTCTGATGGAGCACTGCTGCGGCCGGTGGGGTCGGCGGTGGTGAAGAAGCGGGCTACTCTCAGGATTTCTGTAGACGGCAGTTGGCTGTGTGTGTATGTGTGTGCGTGTCTGTGTGCGCGTGCGTGCGTGTGTGTGTGAGGGGGTAAGACAGAGAGAGAGAAGTAAAAGCTAGTGTTTGTGTTGGAAGCTGATTTAGTGTGGATTGGGAGAATTAGTTGGCCATAATCTTAAAAGCATAAGGCTATGCATTGAGTGGAAACTGTGGATGCAGCTCATTGACGTGGTTGTGTTAGTAACATTTTCTCAGATTTTTCCATCCAGTAAGTTTAAAAAAAAAAATTTTTTTTAACAAACCATGCTAAGTAGGTGAAAAAACCCCAAACAAAAACACACAAATAAGTTGCAGAAAATTAGTTTAGTCGATTTTGGCTGCAGCATTGAGTTTCTTAAGCCCCACCAAAATGAATTTCTCTCGAGTGCCTTCTTGTGAGCTGAATGGTTTAATTGGACATTGATTGAGTAACGACGTAAAGACACGGAGCATTCGTGCTTTGTGGCGAGACTCCCGCGTGCCTACTGGTGTCTGATTGTGGGGTTTTTTTGTTGTTTTTTTTTCCCCCACTGTTGGAGAGATAATATTTATTTCCAATTCTGTGCAGGTGCTATTTGTCAGAGAAAGAATGCGCCAAGACATTGTTTATTTTTGATGGATCCTTCTTCTTTCTTTCCTCTTTGTCTCTGTGATACACGCTGTAATCTTCGATTCAGTTTCTCGGCAGGTTAAATAGATGAAAATAAACAGACACACACACAAAAAAAAGCTTTTGTGCCTTTGTGCATGCCCTTACTTCGAAAATAGGATCAGCATAGGTTAATAGTGAAAGAGGGTGCAGCGTGTGAAATGTTATTACACAGAGACAGGGAATGTAAATGCCATTGGAAGCGCAGTAGGGGTCAGCAGCCCCTTCATGCTTCTCCTGCTCCTCGGTAATAACATGAGCCAACTGCTCCCCGATCGGATGAAGAGGACAGCTCGCTTCTCACCTCCCCTTCCCTTTGTTTGGACAAAATAACACCACAAACCTGTCAGAGAGGGCCAAGAGTGGAGGGACAGACTCAAGTTTGAAGCCCTGAAGAGTAGGAAAGAGCTGTAGGGGTTGGGGGGGGATCCAAACCTGCTATCACCTGCTATCATCCCTCACGGCTGGCAGGTTTGACAGCTGCCTCGTCCAATTCCTCCAGCTTGCTTGGGAATTGCTGGGAAAACAACTAGACCGAAAAGGGACACAGGAAGAGATGAGTAATGGTAGGCGAGCTTAGATTAGATTGATCTTCGGAAAGGAACGCTGTGTGAGGATGCAGCGCACACATTTTCCTGCGTATATCGTAATTCTCTCCCCCTCTCGTGGCGATTTCTCAGTCCTAACAAAGCCTGGAGGAGCTGGCTGCCTGCGTTGTGTACGTGTGGGAGGATGAGGCAGGAGCGACTGTGGTAAGTTATGTCGAGTTGGAGTGGAAACCACGCTGCGGTGAGGAGCTGGGGCAGGCCGTTTAGATTATTAAAAAGCTGCTGAGCAGGAGAGGTGCTCGCATTCTGCTCTGTGGAGGCTGCTGTCAGTGGAGAAATTGGCATCGGTGCTCCCTCCTAAGATGGATTTCCTATTGCTCGCCGCAAGATGATCTAGAGTCTAGTAGCGGCTGCAACCTGACATTTTCCTGTGATGATCTCTAAAGACACCCCCCCCCCCCCCCCCCCCCCCCCC
>JAVLVB010000458.1:1325107-1359179 GCA_032876305.1 Orestias chungarensis | reverse complement strand
CCCCCCCCCCCCCCCCCCCCCAACTCTCAAATCTATTTAGTCCCTTCCGTTTTAGAAACTCCCACACTCGCCTTTTTCTCCCCCATCTCTCTTTCACCGGACGCCTCTCCAGCTTGAGTGAGGCAGACGCAAGCTTTGTCAAAGGAGCCTCACATTCATTCAGGCGGCTGCTGCAGGCAGCCCTGTATTTCATGTTAAGACATGTGGGACGTCTCCTCCTGTCCATTTGTTTTAATTATCCTTTAATTGCCCGCTATCCATTTCTAAACGCTTGTTTATTATTTCTATCATACCGATGTGAAGAATTTGCTGCGGACTGTGATTTTCCCCATTATCTTAACTGATGATTGATCTCTCTCCTTTGGTTTCAACTGTGTCGTCATGAGATACAAAAGAAAACAGATGTCAGGAATGTTTGTGAATCATAATTCATTTTGTTGGTGGGTTTTCATCCCTTTCTCCAGACAGAAACTTTAGGGAATATAATGGTGTTTATAAGTAAAGGGAGCTTAACTCACAGATCAAAATTGATGTCCTCTTTCTGTTGTCTTCTGGTGTGCATTACACGTGTGGAGAAAAAGGACTCATACTGTATATTTAATGGAGTGACATTTAGAAATCTGAATCTATCTTTAAACTTTAAATCGTTAGAGTTACATCAATTAGCCAGAATTGGTAAATGTCACATTTTTTGTAATTGGTAGATCAAATGCTATTACTAATAACTGAACTTTGTGGCACTGCTGGAAAAGACTTGAATCCATTAGGCAAAAAAAAAAAAAAAAAGATAATTACCAGGCCAGTGTTTTTCCCTCAATACTTACGACATGTTCAAGCCTTTCCAAGATAATGCTGTGATAGACTGTGTCAAATGTAGCACTGACATCTAACAACACTAAACAAGACCCAAGTCCATTGTCTGAGGCCATGAAAATGTAATTAGTGGCTTTCAGCAGTGCTGTTTCAGCCCTGTGATGAGCTCTTAAACCTGAAAGAATTTTAGATGGGAAAGGAAGATTAGATATAGGTCTGTCATTTTTTTTAGGTTATCAGTATGGACAAAAAGTTTTACTCTAACTGTAACCAACCTACCTAGTTTAGCAATCATCACACCAACCAATGTATTTTATATTTTGTCTGCATTACATTAGGAAAACATGTGTTTTTACTAACATTGTGATTTCGGGAATAGTAGTTTCAATTTGTAAATCTTTTCCCCACTTTTCTCATTCTGATTTTTCATCAAGATGTTACAACCATTAGCTTTGCCATTTAAAATACTAAAATTTTTATATTTTTTATTAACCCAACTAGCATTTAACATTAAAACAAATATGTCAACCAATTCAGACATTTAAGATTTGGATTTTCCACTTGCTGTTATTTAAGTGACAATTCGGAATCAATACACTGAGGAACTGAGACTTTAATTATGTTGCTTTGAGTTCAGATAAAAGTTTTGGACAAAAGAATTTGATGTTAATGGAGACTTGTGTAACTACTAGCTGTATCAAACAACATACAGCAAATTTCTTCTTTTTATGCTATATCATTAAAATTAAATTAAAAAATGGAAACAGTCCAAATTGAGAGCAAAGTCAGACCACAAAGAATCCAGGAAAAGGTTTGTTGTGCATCTCTGCATAGGATCGCTATGCAGAAAAACTGGCCCTGTGTCAACATCAGTTTCGTGGCTGCAGGGCAACAAAGTGCGGATGAATATTCGGTAAAATAACTGACGGGTTCACTGTGACTCATTTACCTTTAAAAATTCTGCTCTACTTGGAAACACTTGGGCCCTTATCCTCAAAATTACGTCAACTCCCCACGTCCCCTGATGTGAAATTATGATGCGTCTGTCAGCACTTGTGTAAAGCATCTTCATGTTAATCACCTAATCCGTTTATCTCAAGTCTGGACCGATTCAGTGCAGAAATCCCTCCAAACAAAACAGTGTTTTTTAGGAATGATGAATATGGCTGTGTCCTCCACCAGCTTAGGGGAGAGGAGGGAAATGTTACTCAGCAGGGCGACAGCTGATCAGGAGAAAGAACCCTGGGGTGAAGAGGGCAAGCCTTCATCTTCGAGGCTGGGCAGGATCTCACCCCCTGGGGTCTGAGGTGGGGGGAGGGTGGCTCAGCAGGTCCAGCACACCACAAGGACAGGGGCACGCCCCTCAGCCCAGAGTCCCCAACAGTTTCCAGTCATCTCCTCTCAACCTCTATTATGGTTATGCCACAGCCTGAAACCTCATATCTGGAGGATGATAATGGTGGCAGGAGAAGTCCAGTTTGCCTCTGGAGAGTAGAGCTGTTGCTCTCTTCAGTATTGAACCTGCAAAAGCTGTGTTGGTAAACTGAGCACTGTGAGCTGCCTCAGCAGACGTGGACTCTGGCTTCCTATACAGGAGAGCAATCCCCCTCCTATTTGTTCTTATCTGATCTGCCTCGGCGCCACGGTCAGATAAACAACGGCAAGAAAAATAATAGCACAATTCCCATAAAGCCAACCGAGATTAGCTGATAAATTTTAAGTTGGCTTTATCTTTGTGTCCTCGGTGCAGGGTTTGGTGCTCAACAGCTCGGTCAGGGTGACCTCAAATAAAAATAAATACTTTCAAGTTTCGACAGGCCGGTCTGGAAACCTGCAAGCCTTTTTTCCACTTCTACCAGCTTCTGGTGACTAAATATATACTTGAATAATGTCTGAGTACATGTAAGGTCGAGGTGTTTGGATTTTTTATGTTGCCAGAAATATTTAGGTGTAATTACCGAGCCCCAGAGTGTGATCATTCCTTACTGCTCTGCTGCTCATATTTTGGCTTCGTTATAAAATAATCAAGGCAGGTGAAGGGTGGCTCAGAGGGAGCAGCTTTCAGTAATAGGAAACATTTACTTTCATCTGCATGGAGACCAGTAGCAAGTGACTGGTCCTATGCTTGTAATCGTGCAGATGTATTATTTAGAGATGTAATGGTCAGACATTTCGTGACCAACCTGTCATAAATCCAGAAATGAGATTTTCAGGCTGCAGTTTAGTGTGGCCTGCATTAGATTGCAACAGTTTCCATGTTATTATGTAAATGTACATGATTTTCTGAAATAAGATTTAGCATTGTTCATAACTGATGGCTGAAACCAAGAACATAACACAGAAAAAAAACTGTTTTCCTGTTACCTTCTGAAAGCCTTGTCCTCTTTCTTGCTATTAAAATGACAGACATGTCTCAACATGTCCTTAAAACATTTAGTATTTTTAACTTCCTATCCAGGATAAATCAGTTGGAAAGATTTTCTGGTTAGTTTCAGTTCCAGACTTCTCACTGCATCTCTTTTTGTACATAGGATCGCAGTCAGATCAAAATGGAAAAAATTGACAACGTTTTTTGTCCAATTTATCTCTGTTGCAGTTTCCGAACTCGTTTCCCGATCAAAACGTGCCTTGTTACTAATATACATTTGTTCAACCGCACATTTGAATAGCCTTCTTTGTCTGCGAGTCTGTGTGTGTGGCGTTTCACATGTGACACACAACACATCCTACCTCGGTGTTTGACTTTGGTAAGCAGCTTATCTGTCTTGTGTGTTAGTCTGTCTCAGGCTCTAACCTTTTGCTGCTTGTGCAGACAAAAGAGTGTTTTTACCGCCCCTTGATAAGGCAGGAAACAAAAGTAGCTCTCAAAGCCGCCTTGTCTGTAATGGCGTCCTGTATTAGCGTGTTGCCAGAGCAACATGCTTTTCCCCTTGGTGATCTGGCAGTAAATGTAGAAGGTTGAGCACAGAGACGTGAGAGAATAATGCGGAGTAAACATTTGGTTGTAATGGTACAGTGCTGAATAAGTAGTGAGGTGTGTTATTGGCTGTGGTTTTATCTTGGCACCCTTATAAACATGTGGGGATAAAAACAAGCTTTAAACTCTGAGGAAACTTGTTAACACCCTATTTAGAAAATGTGTCTTCACGGTGTTCACAAAAACGATCTCCCGAATTAGTCTTCCCTATTGAAGTCACCCACACCAAACGTATCCCTATAATTACTAAATTCTTACAGATTTTCCCTTTTTTCTCTCTTTAATTTCAGATAAAAAGATGCTCGTCGATACCTCTCGGAAACCTACTGATCGCTGAACTTTGCATGGCTCTCCATCCTCCGACTGTGACACTTTGAGACGCTGTTATCAGCCCACCAGTCGCCCGGATCGTTTGCTAACTGTGACACAATGGCCTCTGCCCTGTGGAGGTGTCCAGTGCTTCGCTGCATCCCGCTCCTTCTCCTGTGCTTTCAGTGTACGCAAGGTGAGTTCTCAGAAGGTGGAGTTAATGTGTTTCCAGTCAGCCTTTGGAAAATCTTTTCAGTATTCAACACGTTATGAATGTATTGCATTTATTAGTAAAACATTTTTGTAAGCTTTTTTTTTTTTGAGAATCGAAGAGCAGTCAGATAGCTTACCAAGGTTTTCTTTAAGTTTTACCTTGAAGTTTTAAAATGCTATCCAAGACTTGCAATACCCAGAGTGAAAATCACATGGTCAGATAACCTTGAGTAAAATTCCATAAATTCAAGAGACTTAAAAGCTAAAATATATAGCGTTATTCAATTTATATAATTTAAACCAGAGCAATTAAGCAATTAATGATTCTGTTTGATATTAAATAATAGAGGACATTGATTATAATAGTTTAACACTGTTTAGACACTGTTCGATTTTGATAAACAGGCTTTTGCAGAAATCTAGCCTAAATACAAACAAAACCTTTGATGAGACTGTTGTAAAAAAAAATAGTAGACGCTCTTTTTGTTTTATTAAATGTAGCTATCACAAAATTTATCCAGTTCCTGCCATACGTCGTTCAAATGTCTTCTGCTCATCTGGCATTGGGTTGCAGAGGCAGCAGAGGCTCATTTCTGTCAGCGGAAAAACTATCATGATAAAACTTGTATGATGATTGGATAAAGTCACATGAATATATGTCAAAATATGATTGAAAGTGATTATTGTCTGCTATTTAGCTGCAAAATGACATAACTAACTATCCACTATTTACATAATAATGTAGCCCATGTACTGAAATGGCATATTTGATTATTGGTTAGATTTATTATAGTGGAATAGTATTAAAAGTAACATGTTCATGTGGGAGAAGGTTGTCTTTTTGAAAGATTATGTTGTGAAAACTAAAGAAGCAAGTTCCCTAACTTTTATTAAGGGATTTATTTCTTTTAAGTATAGTTTGGATATGATGAGGCTAGATAACCATTTGTTTAGCATCAGGGTGCAGGCTAGCCTCTCAGGCTAGAGCCCTGCTAATTATACATGTAATACTAGCTTGTTATACAATTACATGCGGAGATAAACAAACAAAAGTATTTTACAATAAGCACATTTGATATAAGCCTCTACAAAACCTCGACTTTCTGTAACTGGTTAATTTACAGATGCCCGGATTTGTCTTTATTGTAAGCAACCGAAAACTGTGAAAGCATTCTATCTGCCATCTGACAAGCAGTGTAGAGCAACAAGTGTGGAAGAGGCAAGATTACATTAATCTATGCAATGCGTAACCAGAGAACGATTGATAGTTGTTTAGAAATGTAATTAAATTTACCTGAAACGTCAAGAATGAATTGATGGTAAATGTGTGATAATTTTTAAACTTTTACAGGGCTTTATAGCGAAACTGCCTGGATATTCTTGACTTCTTATAAATTTAAAAAAAGCGTATTTGCTTCAACAGTGGCAAATGAAACTGCTGTTACTGTTTCGTACCCCTTACGTCTAAAAACGGACACCTTTTTGCCCCCATAAGAGTTATGTGAGGGTACTTTGATGAACCGGTTACTCAAAGACCTTATCCATTTTTTATTCCCACATGGATAAAATTGATCTGAGGCACCCTCTGAACACAAATACCTGAAAGGAGCAAGGGACTTGGAAATAATACGGCTCTGGTATAAATCCCCAAATGAGACCCTCGATTTTTTTGTTCTTGCATCTCTTCTGCTTTTTATTTCAGCTTCATCTTGTATCCTTCACTTTTGATTAGCACATTTGGCTGTAATTACAAGTGTTGTGACAAAACACACCCATCCGTTATACGCCCGTCACAACGTTTGATGGTCGGCGTGTCTGAATTAATGGTGATGATCATTTTCCTCTTTGCCTTTCAGACTCATTGTACAGTAAGACAAAGTAACCTGACATCAAATAGTTGCGTGCCAAGCATTTATTACAGATAAATGTTGAAGCACTTTATTTTGGGGGCTTCCTTTTCATTTTGAGATTTGCATTATTTCTCCCTCTCGCTGTTCCGTAATATATTTATTTTCCCAGCCCCATTTTAGATCTGGCTCTGGTAGATAATTTGTTAACAATGACAGCCTATTCCAGAACACCGTATTTCGACTGACTCTCTACTAGTAATGTAGCTTTTTAGTTGTTAGATTAGGTAAAATGAAAAAAAAAAAAAAAAAAAAACGGGCTTGGCGAGGTTCTTGAAAAATAGACCCTTGATTTGGTCGGGCTAGGAAACCGAGTTGAATAGTCTTGTTGAATTTCTTTAAGGGGAAAACTGCTTTGGTATGCAGAAAGGGCAGGTTTTGGGTTTCAAGTTGATGTGAAGGCTCTCAGGCCCAAGAATGCATATTTGCCAATCCGTCAATAAAGGAGACTGTGTGTGTGTGTGTGTGTGTGTGTGTGTGTGTGTGTGTGTGTGTGTGTGTGTGTGTGTGTGTGTGTGTGTGTGTGTGTGTGTGTGTGTGTGTGTGTGTGTGTGTGTGTGTGTGTGTGTGTGTGTGTGTGTGTGTGTGTGTATGTGAGTGTGTGGGTCCATCTGAAAACAATATCCAATTCTATCCACATGCCACTCACCTTCAGCCCTTCCAGCCCTGAGGGCTTGCATCCTGCCGCTTATGATCTATGTTTCCATCAGCGTCCCTGCAATGCAAACTCCACCTGATAATTACCTCCTGTCCCTCACCAAGAGAAGGTATAATCAGGTTATGATTTTCACACAGAACACCTCCCTCCCCCCGTGCTTTGAAATACTCACTGACATACCTGAAAAGAAAACAGTTTTTATCTCGGTCTACTCTGGCTTTCTCATCTACTGGGAACAATGAACACTAGTTCAGCTTCTGTTACTGAACTAACTAGCAAAGGTTTTTATTTATGAGTAGACATGTCTTTCAAGACAGACAAAAATGTGTACAAAAAAGATTTTTTGGAGTAATGAAACTCATTGATATAAAAAAAAAAATGAACTTGTTGTTTTCTTCATTTCTCCAGTGCCAATGGAGGAGTTTGGAAAGCCCAGAAGCTGGCAACTTGTTGACTCCTTATAAGAGATTTTTTTACCAGCCTTTGTGCTCCAGGTTCCTTTTAAGTGGAAAAAAAAGCATGGCTTTTTTTAGAGATCTGAAGTCTACAGACAAACTTCATGGACAATGATTGGACTTCAGAACCATTTTGGAATATGTTTTTTGGAAAAGTTACCAACAATTAAACAGAAGATCAATCTCACGATACAAAAAAACCCCCAAAAAACTGGCACCAGTAAATAAACTACCATTGTTTTAAAGAGGCTCTTAAGTTACTAGGCTACATACAGCTAGTTTGAACTGAACAGGGCCCAGTAATTAGGGCTTTATGTTCACCAAAAAGAACTTAGTAACATTTATTCAATTTTTGGTGATGGCTGGTGTTTTATTAAATTTATTGCATGCCAAGCTCCTTATTAGAAGCCGGATATTCTGTTTCCTAATATCAGGGCTATCAGCTGGACTATAAGTATTCTATTATATTAATATCAAGCTTGCCAGTTTGGTTCAATAATTCCTCCGCAGTATTGTTGGGAACCTGAAACAATCTGTGCAAGTGACTTATCGGATTTCTGCAAGTCAATGTTATCAGGCCTTGTTTCATTTGTGCGGCGTGGCGTTCTTTTGTTCATAATTTTAATGTTCTCATATTCTGTCATGGCAATTTTCAAAGAGTAGAAAAAATCTAGATAAAAACTATTTAGTCTTTACAAATCTCTTAGTTTTATCATTTTCTGCCAAAACTTTTAATTGTATCAACCTCAAGCAAATTATTTTATCAAAGCAATAAAATATTTTTACATTAAATGGGTGATTTTTAAATGATGGTTATATTTAGTTATGACCAATTTGGCCATATAAAAAAACGTAATATTACAAAAGTAGAACTTTTTGGATAGTTTGTATGGTGATATGTGGCTTTATTGTCAGGCATCATTTCAGAAACATAACACTCCGACACAAGCCCACTTCATGATTAATCCTCAGTTGTTAACAGTGCTTCCGAAAAAATTCTTCTTTTTTTTTGTATACCGTCACGACTTTCTTACAAAATAAATCAGCCTTGTTAGAATATTCATCCATAAAACTTCAATACTGAAGGTTGTGATCAGGATAAAATAATGCTTTCTTCTTTTGTTTGTATGGAGACTGTGTTTGTGCAGCTGTTGCTTGCATCACATTTCACAGTGTCAATGTTCCAGTATGTCTTCCGCAGTCAAACAGGGGTTTTAATTTCACTGTATGGCATCTTTAGTAGCAGTTTTTTCACAAAGTTTTTTTTTTTTTTACACCTCCACTGCTCCTGTAACTGCCGTCCCTTAATTAGATCTCAGACCGAGGAAACGTCTACCTTAGCACGACTTCACTATCATCCACTGCTTCATGGCCATCAGTTATTTTAATTATTGGTGTACTTGGCAGCTGCCTAGACGACCCCATGGGTGCTGATTGCTGGGACAAGGTTTGAGGAGGACAGAAATAAACCTTAGAAATTTTCCTCACCTGAGGTTTAATAATCATGAGTGAGAACAAGCCATTTATATATTTATTTCAGTGTGCCGTATGAATATTTTACACATTAGGATTCTCAGAACAGGATCTAGAGTTCTTTGAGAATTGCAGAGATTCACATCATGCTCCAGCTCCTTGTTCAGGTGTTGTTCAGTGCTTCCATAAGATTTTTTCCACCTCTGCAGTAAGCGAAGCCCTAACAAGCATAGCACAGAGGCATGCATCTTACACTTCTTGTTGATCAGTTAGTGGCTGTGTTCCACACATAGGGAGGAATTGTGCAGCAAAACCAGCCAGTATACCCCCACAGGAGTGAAACACAACTTAGAAAACAGTAGAGACCAAATTTATGTGCCTTTAAGTGAGGAGGAGAGGAAATGTAAACTTAAGAAGAAAAAAAATAATAATAAACAAACAATTCTGAATCTAAAGTGGGTGGCATGTAAATCATAATCCTTTCCTTCTTTGGTAGATTATCCGTTCAAAACAGAAAACTACTGTGTGGGAGGTAATTACTTAAGATAAATAGATGAAATTGCTGTGACTGATGAAATTACTTGTGACCGATTTAATTAAAAAGCAATTTTAACTAAATTTTATTTGAACCTTGTTGTTTCTAATTTCTTCATATGCATTCACATTTAGTTACGTTCAACCACAAATGCTAATGTATTTTATTGGGACTATATGTTATAGGCTCGCACAAAGTACTTTTGAGGGGATGCACAATTTTTATGGCTTTTTCACAAAGGAAAAATATCCCCAGTATGGTATAATGTTTTTTTAATGCCCCTTTATTTTGACATCCCTAGTAAAATTTGGTACAAAGAGATAAATAAAGCCTATCTGTTTTCATTTTCATCTGAGTATAAACACAGCTTTTCTGAGAAGGCTTCAGAGAACAGAAGATAAATGAAAAAACAACAACAAAAAACCCCAACATAGTTAACATTAATGAACTATACGAAAAGGGCAAGGTGAATGATAATCAGAGACGTAGCCAAGAGGCTTCCGAATCTCTGTAGGGATTTTCCTAGAGTCTTAAAGAATCATAAAAATGTGGTGCTGTGATCAGATCAGACTGTAACAGAACTTTTGGCTTAGACGCAAACTTCTATGTGTGGAGAAAAATATTGGTTTATCGTCGTAGACACACCATCATCATGGTATTAAACGGTATTGGGGATGCTTATCATCATGAACAGGAAAACTGTTGAATACTAGATCGCACAGCCAAGCCTAAAAATGTTTATTTAAAGGATGTTGAAATGGCACAGTCACAGTCTAGCACTACCATTAATTAATTATCTGATTAATTATGTGTCAATTACAAACCCCATAAAAGTGTCCAGTTAAGACTTCATAATACTTTTCCGATGAGTTTTACATCTTGTTTCTCTCCAGTCGGATTTGTAGTCAATTCCTTTTACTTCCTTGTAGCATTTTATAACCAGTCTATAAAACGATGCTTTTACCCTGAGGGAAGTAGGTCATGCAGGTATTTGAAACCGTTGTATATCTCTCAGACCGCTGTTGTGCTCTTGTCCAAAGATATTAAAGACGACTACCTGATTCTAAAGGAGCAGCAGCAGCTACAAAGGGGGAGCAAGTGGAGAGCAGTTTATCTGCTGCAACTGAATATGAGCCGTTATATGAGTCATTAAAGGAAAGAAAGACACATTTTGGAGGGGCCGTGCCATTAAATGTTAATGCTTGTCTGTGTTTTATCATAAAGTAGTCTAAATGCAGCTTCTCTTATAAAACTGCACAAAAAAGTCTGTTTTTAAAAAATTAAGTGGTTTGTGTTTGATACGTGTCGTATATCTATAGAAATAAGGATCAGAATAAAAAGAGTGTTTGCCAAGGTCCTAGAAAAGTTATTCCAGAACAAATAAAGTGTGGAGAAAAAGACTTTCAGATGCAAATTTTTTTTACCCTTGAATAATAAACCCTGTTTAAAAAACTCTGTAAGACAAACAAGGCACTTTATTTCCGAGGAGATGTTTCGCAACATAATTTCTGCCACTTGTGAACCCCTGCTGCTCTGAATAACACTGTACGCCTCTCACTGAGAGTTTTTCTGCGAGAGACCCCTCCTCTGAACACACCAGTGTGCTTGTGTTTCTCCCCAAAAAGTCGCGAAGGTTACGCCATGTCTCGGCACAACATTTGTGTCAAGCGGTGCCATACATTGTGGTGACTGAGGGCCCTCCCTCGTGCCATGCTGGTATTTCCAGTCTTGGGCTTGACAGAACTGAGGGGGGAGGCCATTGTGCTCCAAGTTCTCTCTGGCCCCGGGCCATACACAACCAGTCTGTCATCCATTGATATGCTTGGCTTGCCGTTTTATGATTCATATTGAATGCTGCGGGTCCATGGTAGGGCGATCATGAATTATCTGCAAAACCGTGGGAGATTCACAGATGACTGGTCAATCTGTGTGGTGAGAACAAGCATAGAAGAAGGGAAAATGTGATATATCAGTGCTTCATTGAAATCCTGCCCACCTGGAAGTATTTCAAGAAATAGGGGCAGGGGCTCATCATCTGGAATGGATAGACGTCCCGCTGTTTGGAAGTCACATGGAGACGGACAAATAGTCTGAATCTCTAAATGGCTTATAGCAGAACTAATACAGTGCTGTGTCTTGCTCAAGTATCCAAAGCCCTTGAACCTTTTAAGATTCATGCACAGACACAAACTTAAATCTATGTCTATATTTAGCATTGATTGACCAGCAAAAGATAGAGCATAGTTATGCAGTTTAAAAAATCTGATGTTTTTTTTCAGTTTACTATGTTACATTCAAACACTTTTTTTTATTTTATCGGGTTTTTGTGTGACAAACCAGGGAAGGGCAGAGCCTAATTTGTCAGCTGATAGGAGAAAGTAAAGGCAATTCTTTTTTTTCAGTTTTAAATTTAAATATTGTAGTTTGCATTCGGATTTACCCAGTTTTCCTACAATAATCGTGTGAATAACTTCACTTGTGTATACATACAGCTGTTCTGTGAAAGCAGCAAGGATTTCATAGAGAACATTAGTGAACAAACTACGTCATAAAGAACAAGGAACACTACAGAGGACAGCAAAACTGAACACCTTCCCGGGTATCCCTGTTCCCCTGGACAGACAGAACATTCAAAGAAGTAATGAATCCGAACAGCTAGCAAGAAGGTTGGTGCATTTTTCAAGGAGCTGTATAGATTTACAACAAATTAAGCACGTTTTGTTAAAAAAAAATAATCAAACGTTTATCTAGCTTGATGAACAAACAGTAATCAGCATTTTCAACACACCAGTGCCAACATTAAATGTTATGGTGACAGGTTTATGCTGTGGGACCGGTTTTTGCAGCAGGGACAAGATATCAGGTCTGGGTTGATGGGAAGATGGGGTAAGATAAATGAATTTACATTAAATCCGGAAGAAAACCTGTTTGGGAATCCAAAATATAATACAGCCAGAGTTACTTTGGCATGGTTAAGATGAGAACATACTCATGCGTTAAAAAGACTCGAATCCAGTCGAGACTGAGGATGCAGCATGATGCTGATCTGAGTGAGCTTAAGATTTTTTTTTATAGAAAGGACAAAAGTACAATGGACAAAAATGTATTTCTTTCTAAATACAGAGCTGTTAGAAACATATGCCTTAAGACTTCCTGCTGTATTTGGACTTATAGATTGATCTATGAAGTAAAAACCTTGTGGATGAAGACAAATGCATGCCACATTTCATATTTTTATTTGAAAAAATGGTTTGAAAAGCATGGAACTGTTCCACTTCCTCCACTTTCCCATTGTATACTAGCTCTCGTTCTTATGGTTGTATCATTAAGAAATGTAAAAAAAAACAACCTCCAATGCTTCTGAAAGGCACTATATATTTTTTTCTGTATTTCTGTCTGATGCAGCAGTGTTGCAGGCCTCTGCAAACCTCACCAGATATATTTTTCTGCATGACATCGCCCTTTATTATTTTAATAATGTCCTGCAAAGTTTGGAACCATAGGAGAACATGAAATTGAAATGAGCCAGACCCACACGAATGTCCAGGATCAGGGTTTCACTCTAAGGAAATGAAATACAATATCAGCCTCAATGGGTTCATCCTAGATTTATTGCAACAGCCATTTCCTGAGTGCGTTTTTTGGTCAAAGTGAAAGCAGAGAGAGAGAGAGAGAGAGAGATGTTTCCATCCAGCCTTTCAGTGTTTGTGTATAACTCTTTTCCCAACCTGAAGAAAAGGCTTGGCCGTCATGGTGTGTGTTAGACAGGATTGTAAAAGTCAGTTATACGGTGAGTCGATGAACACCTGCTTAATTTAATGGGCTTGGAGATGCACAAGTTGTCTGGCCATTTAATTTCATGTGCAAAGCCTGCTCCCTAAATCTTCATTTGCTCCCGGAATCTGAGAGCGACTCCATTCACGCCTCTTATGGTAACAAGTTGTATAAATACTGGACCACATGCCCATGTCGCTCTTTCCTTAAAGGCTGCCTAAGAATGTTTTTTTGTTCCTTTTTTTCAGGGTACCTCATTCAAGTAATGGATGAGTCCGGCTCAAAGCTGCAAAGTAGCTTGCTTCTGATTTGAAACTTTGCTCGCTGCGAGAGGCTGTTTTTGCAGGAGGGCTCAGCTGACAAAACAAAGTATTGCATTTAATCTTGAAGGGAAACAGTAGGGATTCAGTAACAACATAGAAAGATGCAAGTATTTTCTTGCCTTGTTCTGGGATGTGTTTGCCGACAGTAGAAATCACCTTTGAAACAGAGACAAAGGTATTCACGGAAGCCAGCGAGAACCTCTTGCATGTTTATTGTGATTTTAATGTTAAGGGTAATTTTGAATTGCTTGAAGGCACGTCAAAACTAATCTAAAGCACAAACAGCTAAACAAACAAGCAACAACAAAAGCATATACTGTAAAACATTTTTGTGTAAAAGCAGTCAAAGCCGGTAGGCGCTCTGAAGACCTTCAGCAAGATCTCTCTAAGCACTGCCTCTTGAACTGCTTTGTTTTTAATCCCGACATAGAGTTGGAGAAGTAATTTGTCAAGACTAGCAGACACATAAAATGTGTTTTCTGTTTGGAAAAAAGGCTTGTTGCAAAGAGAAGGAATAAAAGGAGGCTACAGTTCTATTTACTCTTTGTGGAAATTGTTCAAAAAAGATGCATTTTTCTCTACCTGTCGTTGCCGCTCCAAATCAGGAAAAATGTCACAACTGCTCAGTTCTCGCATTTTCCACTGATGGTTGTGTTTTGCACCACGAGCGCTGGAGTTAAAACGGATGTTGACAGTAGAAAAATATGGCAATCAATAAGAACCATTGTGGATTTGACATCTTTGACTTTTTGTGACATGTTTCTTTGTTTACACAGATGCTCAGGCAGAGGGACTAGTAAGTAAGAAAAAAAAAGACAAAACTAACTCCGCAGACGCTCAGCCAGCTCTGGTTTTTCTCGCCTTTGCTTTCGCATGGAGAACGGTCATATATGATGTGAGTCAGTGTAATGATGTGTGTTAGGTCTGCTGGCCAGTTTTCAGTACAGCCCATGAATGTGCCTCTGTTGCAGTCACTGTTTTACTAATCTCCTCAGAGCTGAGTCTGTGCCATAGAGCGTGACAGCACATTTATTTATTTATTTTAGTCAAGGAATTAAATGTCACCTGAGGCCAGGTCACCTGCAAACAAAAGAGCAACAGCCGATTTGCAGGTATAAACAGTCCCAGATAAGGAGGCCTTCTTTTGCTGCGCAGGAAATTGAATAAGTACAGAGGCGGAGAGAAAGTTGTAGAAACAGCCATGCACAAAGAACGTTTTTGTTTGCCTTACACTATCAGTATTGACCTCTTGAAGCATATATCCTCATTGAGTGTGCACGGTACAATGGTGTCATCGAAGATGAGGAGCAGGAAGCTGTCTGTCATCTAGATCTTCCCATCTGGGCATCTGTTATCAGCACTGCTGTTTTCTGCTTGCATTGACCGGAATGCTGGTGGAAGGGAATGGGGCAAGGTCATCACGCTCTAGTCAATCAAAGTGGTCAGCGTAGCAGAGATAGCAGGGGGTTATTCCAGAGGAATGTGTTTTTTTCTTTCTTTTTTTTTAAATCGACTTTCTGAAGTTCCCCAAGATTCGCTATACCGTCGGGGAAAGGTCCACAAAGGTGGTTTTACCCCTTTAACTTTTCCAAATTTTATTGCATTAGGACAACAAACTGTAATTTAGCTCTATAGTTTTACTTCACAAAACGTAAAGCATAACCTTGAAGGGCTGGAAGTAAAAATCTTAGCTTCTGTGGACATTTGAATTCAGCCTCCTATGTTCTGATACTCCTAAATAAAACCCAACGAATACCCTCCAATATCAAATATATAGTAAACAAAGTGTGTAAAACTCTTTTTAGTATAAAAACAGTGCTTGCATTAAGGTAAGAAATTGGTCTTAACGGTCTGGCTGGGTAAAAGTGCACCACAGAATGTAGCACAAAAAATGCAAATTCAAACAAATTACCACAACAGTCTGAAGTTAAGCTTATAACATGTGAAGTTTAGGGGTTATGAAGTCTTCCTTCTTTTTATTCCTAAAATAAAAAAGTTTCAGATGAAATGACAATAAATCAATAAATTATAACAGAGTAATTTAATCTTGTTTAGGTTACGGTAATTTCTTCCAGTCCGTCCTGTGTATTTTAAAACTGTGGTTGCTTGCTTTTGTTAAGATTGTGCAAGTACCAGCTTAAATGTCCCTAAAAGAGGACAGAGTGAAAGCACACACTGATGTGACCAACACATTTTTTTAAATTAGGTTCCTGCAGAGTCGGCATTCTAGAAAAGAGGCTCCTGCAGGATGAGCACAGTTAGGAGCAAACTCAGGATGACTATGGAAGAGATTGCTAATACAAATTAGCTTATTAAATGTAAATCGGCACATATTTTGCCTTAATTCCATTAAAAGTTGCATTTTAATGCAGAAGGAAACTTGCTCTTGATGAAAAACATAAGGCATAACAGGCATAAAAACATTATTTTTGCATGGGTAGCCAAAAAACAAATCTATGTTTGGACAAAAATAAACACTCATAAACTTGAAAAAGTTAAATCTAAGTAGAATATCCCTTAATTTCAAACCACTGAGATTGAGACAAGCTGAAACAGTAGAAGTGTTAACAGTTTTATAAACCATTTAAAGATGAAACTCTGTGTTTCTTATCTCAACTGACTGTTTATCCTCAACTCAAGCTCCATCTACCCTCCCTGTCATCACTGTGGTCTCAGGCTCATTATTCATGTAATCCGTGTTCCGGGTTGCAACGTCTCCTGACAGTCTCAGGTATCTCAGCTCCATGCATGCAGGACAGGGGGAAAAGAGGTGGGGGTCGATTAAAAGGAATTCTGCCCCGGCAAACAAGAACAGAGACAGGAGCATGTGATGGAGACTAACTCGACCCCAACACCACCCATTCTCCTTTCTTTCTGCTTCATCCTCTCCTCTCTTCTTCTCTATCCCCATCCTCCGGGAAGGCACCTGACTTGCTTCCAGACATTTCTTGCGTGGAAAATCCGGCTGGGGTTTAAGTGTAAGGGTAAAGTGTGGGCTTCAAGGGGGCTTAGGCATCACTCAGGACAGATCAAACCCACAAAACTATAACCCTGCTGCACTCTGGAGGTTTCAACTAACTCCCCTCTTTCTATGTGTTTCATCAACTTCTCTTAAGAGATGCAACAATATTTTGTGGCTGGATAGCTCAATTGGAAAGTCACCTGACTTTCGCACTGGTGGCCTGGGTTTAAATCCAGGTCCAGGCTACACCAACAGCATTCAGTGTGGGTCCTTAGGCAAGACCCTTCACGCTACTGCCTACTTTGTAAGTCGCTTTGGATAAAAGCGTCTGCTAAATACATAAACATAAACATGTTGGATATTGAACAAGAAATTAACTAATTCTGTCAAAGTGGCGCACCCAGGAGGTCATAGGAGGTTTTTATGTTCCAAGCCGAACATTACCTTCTTCTAAATATTTATCCTTCGTAATATATATTTGTATCCGTATTAAATTGATGTTTTCTTAGTAGATTATGAAAGATAATGCTAGTTTAATCAGACTAATGTACCAGGGAATCGGGCCAAACATCATAGTTTGCTCCATCCTCACCATAATTATTCCTGTCATGGCCCTCATGAATTTAGAGGCTTAAATGTATTAGTAATGTAATGAAATTTCTTCTATCTTCTGATTTTCACCCAGAGGGTCAGAGATAGGGAGGATAAATCTTAATTATTGTGACCGAATTAGGTCCTTTCAGCCTGCAAATTCTGCAAAGGTTCCTATCTGCAAATGTATCTGAGCTAGATGACTAAATAATCCATCATGTCTTCTCTGCATCATTTGTGGCAAAACATAAACATTTTATTGTATGAGAATTGAGAATTATGTGCTTAACACATAAACTGAGTCCTTAAGTTATTATAATAAGCAAACCTATTGGATGTTGAAACATAATAGGTCTGCTTGAAGGATGATGCTTGTTCTGTCCCTTTGCTTTTTTTCTTCCTTTGTGATTTTGGTCATTTCTTACCGTACTTATGTTTTGACCATGAATATTTATTTCCACAATTCTTGTAACAATAATTATCTAACAAGGGCAAAACAAGGTGTGGAACTTTGTTTCGTATACAAGAAAAATGAAGTAGGAATTCAAGTTTAGGTACTAAATGGCAATAAACTAGTCAGTTTATTAAAGTCAGTTTGCAAACAGCAAATATCTTGATACTTTAGAGGACATTTTATCCTCCTTTAACAGACATACCTTAAATTTAGCTCATTTGTTGGTCAGTTTTTTATTTTATTTTATTTTTGTTGTTTTTTATGGGCTTTTCAAGCCCACAGGAATAAAAAGATTAAAGGGAATGTTTCTTAAGCCTCTTAAACTACAAAATGTAATTTTTGTCTCTGGATTAAACAATCATCTCATTGGACTAACCTGCTCATTCCTGTTCAATCGCTTAACCACTAACCCATTTTTGTTAACTTTTAAACCATGTAAGACAATGTTGTCTTAATAGAGAAAATCCTTCGTATATTCTGTACATTAGAGAATGAAAACATTTTTTGTATTATTATTTTTTTCCCTCACAAAGTAACGATTGAATTATCAAGAACTGGTCTCTATCAAATATAATGATACCACTTATGGTTTATTTTGGAAATCTTATTTTAAATATTTGGGTCATATTATGACATGACTAATTGTCGTGCAGTAATCCCTGGCTACTAGTGTTATGAAGTTGTATATTTCATGCAAATGTAATTTTTAGTTACACAGCATCTTACACAGCAGATGCTGACACTAAACACAATGTCATTGCCAACAATTTTAAAGGTCTAAGGTTTATGGAAGTTTAGATTAGAAAGAGAGAACAAAATGTGCGTATATTGCAGCTGACATTGGCATCGTGTAATCTACTATTATTATTGTCATCATACGATTTTCTGAAATCTTGCATCCCTAATTGAAACCTGCCATTAAAAAAAGGATGAAAAAATATGATTTTTCAAAATGTATACCCTTTTTATGCATTGCCTGTCTCATATTTTGTCGGATGCAAACATCTAAATTATATGTTGGCAGTGTTGCCAAGGGTGTACCATACTTAGCTAGATGACAAGTTTTTGATGTGTGTGGTTGGAAAACATAAATTAAGCTTTTTTAGTTGCTTGGTTTTGTAGGAACAGTAAGATATTGTATCCTAACCCTTCAGAAAGAGAGAATGGTCTGTGAAAACTTGGAGGAATTTGCGTAAATTAGCTCCAAAGACTTAACAATGTGCCGCCCACTAAAGAAAGCTCCAACAAATCAACTCTATTCCAACAACTGCTCTTTTGGAATGGGTTTACTTTTCAGTTCACCTTGCAGCACCATCAACCTTTGGCAATTATTTACATTGTTCTCAATCACTGTCTAAATCTCTTTTGTTCAGTTTTAAACCAAACAAATGGACTGAGAGTTCAACAAGGTTCAGAATAGTATTTTATGTCCAAAGCGAACCACTATTTTGCAAATTGCATCATAGTTGTAATATTTGGACTTGCACAGTCAGCACTAAAATATTTGGATTTAGTTGGAAAACAATGACATTCCTCTATGTGATCTGATAGGATTTAGGTTTTATTAAAATGGCTTAGTTGAGGAATCCAGTTGCAGCATTGGAGTCTTTCAACCCCAGCTATGTCACATAGCTCATATATCTCCTTAGACCTCTTCATTGAGCTATATAATATGTTATTCTATACTCCTGCAGTGTATTTCTAAGTTAAGACAATATTTAGAGAATTAATTATAAGAATGGGCAGTGGTACAACTCACAGCTTAGCAACTTGAATCGGCCTAATTAATGCATCAACAAAGAGAAAATGAATACGACATGGATCGCTTCATCTTACCATAGAAGCCGCTGCCTCTATAGCACCGGTTTCTATTTTTGAATTCTTATATGGGAATCAAGAGTGTCTGATAGCAGCAGTCTGGGAAGGCTGGTGTAACCCCAGGGTTTTTGGTCTTGTTTGACACTGTCTTTAGAAACAATTCCCAGCAAAGTGGACCAGAGCGGGTACTAAAGTGTCATGGGAAACGGTGCAATGTGTCCAACTTGATTTTCAGTGTTTCACCGGGTTTTGACAGTTGGAATGAAATGTGAGCTGCGGAGGGATATAGAAGGGCGTCTATAGGTGTCATCTGTATTCGAAAATCAGGTGTTACGTTGTAAATCCCCAGATCTCTGTTCTAATCTCCCACCTCTCTCATGTGTGCCTCTCACATCTGATAATAGGTCACGTGAAGCATTTTCTAATATTTTGGGCAGGACTGTCGACTGCCTAACCAATTAAAGGGATTTTGTGGGGTGTCTATGTAAAGGTTCATATAGGCAAATGAAAAAATTGTGTTATCTTTCTATGTCTATTTGATAAATTCATTGGAAAAAAAATACCCTAACTCCCCTGAAATAAATCCTGCTCATTCCGTCCAGATATTGGATTATTTCGGCATCTCCCACTTTCAGAGGAAAAAACTTGACTCTAAGGTCTTTTCTTCTTCTCAAAATGGTCCCTACCAGTAGTAGCGGGAATAAAACAAAATAAAAAGACAAACCATGTTGAAACACTCCTGCTGTGACCATGGTGGGGGCACTCTTATTTGACTAAAAGCTACACACTCCTTTATTCTGCGAAAGAAAGCGTCCCTGTCAAACTGAAGCCCTGAACAATAGGGGCCAGCCTCGGGGAAACAGGGCCATTTGCATGCAGCTGTTTGCCGTTTCCAGGACCACAAAGGCCAATCAAAGGGGCCTTAATGGGAGATGACAAGCGTCAGCCAGTGCCTTTGCTCTCTGTCTGTGCCAGGTCTTGTTATTCTCTCCTACCCTCCAAAAATGGCCCAGTTTTTTTTAAGGTAAACATTCCTTCATTTATTTATTTTTTTGCGTCCGACTGCCTGATGCTGTGTAGTTCATATGGTTAAAGCTTGGTCATGACTGCAGTCTCGAGAGCTCGCATGCAGGGCAGCCAAGATGAACCTGAACATGTGTGTTATGGTCTGCCGCTTGCAGTTGGCAGATGGGAATTTCTCTACACAAAAACAACATGTTCTCGTTTTATCTTCATGGATTTTTTATTTTTGTTTGACGTCACATGAGGTTATAATTGCAGAGGGTTTCAGATGCACCCATCTGAGCCACGGTGCCACTTCCAATTTCAAGGGTGTTGATAGAAAACAAAATATGTATTATGAGAGGGATTGTCGCCAGTGAATTATAGGCTGTCAGCTGGAGGAAAAAGAGAAAAAATATATTTATATAAAATCTCCCAGAATGCAGCAACAGAATCAGCAGCAGCACCGGTCTCTCTTGGGCTCAATAGATGGCTTAGCAGGCAGGTCAGGAGGAGAAATCTGAAAAGCTACTTTTCTGTGTTGCCACTCACTGACAGGAATGCATGATTAGGCCTAATGTCAACAAGGGCAGGAATGGGAATCAGAGCCAATTATCGCTTCTTCAAAGTGGTTTCCATGCAATGTGTCTTGGTGGTCTCAATCAATCATGTTAATAGTAGGGAGGGGTTTATTTGGCAAACATATAATATAGTGATTTTTCTTTTTACAGGTGCATCATGAACACCATTTTATCATAATCTCTGTATGTAAAAACAGGCCCTTAAGAAATAAGGGCCTTTATTACAGTATATTTATTTTTCAGTGTAGAAATGTTGGACAAGGACTCAAAACCTAGCTTTGTATTGCATGGTGCATATTTAAGTTACTGAGTTTCATCTACAACAAATATTTTTCCTATGGTTATTGTTTTACAGCAAACCATTTTACAACCATATACGTATTTGTTTTATTTATACTTTATGTATAAGAACATCACAGTCTAGCACTTAACTGGGAGGTGAAAGGACAATGATACATAAAAGTAAAACTGAAAAAAAGTCTGACATGCATATTTATTAAGCATTGTTTTACACATGTATCACTAAATAAAATCAAATAGAAATAATTTGGTCATAGCATAATTGTGTTAAGATGCCAGGATTGAAGCAGAATTTCAAAAATATCTATTATTGTTCTTCCACTTTACAATTACTGTTTATTTTAGAATGAACCAGCTGATAAAATATTAAAATGCGCTGGTGTTTGTGGTTGTATTCAACAACAGTGACAACATTGTGACAACATTTGCTAAACTACCGGGGGTAGAAACTTTTTTGCAGGGTACAAAAGCTGGTTTTGCTAGCACATAAAATGTATTCAATTTTCATTGCACATAATTTGCTTCAGCTTCTTTTTTTGTCCGCTTAAAACTTAGATTGCTTAGTTACATTCATTTTAATTCATTTTTTGCATGTAACTAACGAAAATAGTACAGTTAAGCTTCATTCGCAGCCATAAAACAACGCAACACTCAATGCTTATTCTAAGATGTTTAATCTCAGGAGTTTTGAGAGTATCATAAAAGACAAACTAGAAAGACAAAATAGCTAAACTACTAACCAGTCACTTCAGAACGACGGCATAGTGAATACCCAAAAAAATATCATAACGGATGTTGCTAACACAATCAATTTTCCAATGATGGGAATAAGCAAACCTGCAGAAACAACCCTTGTAAATCCAGTATGATGGAAAAAAAAACACACAATTGTCACAGACCTGGAAGAAAAATTAATTTTTTATTAATCCCAAAAAAAAGTTTTATTTTGCTATATTTTTTTGTTCTAGCTGCCTTTATTGAAAGTTACCAAACAGGAAATGAGCAGCGACAGAAAGTAGGAAGACATGTTAAGGCATGCTAAGGCCACAATGTCGGGAATCGAGCCAGGGATAACTGTGTCAACGACCATAGATCCTTTTCATGAAGCGCCTGCTCTACCGCTACAATATGCAAGGTCCCCAATCCTAATATATTGAAGGCAAACATGTTTTTTTTTTTTTTTTTAAACACGGGGAAAACAAAATGAAAAACATGGAATACATTATTATTCACCTAAGAACTAGTGTTGTATGGTAGCTGAAATTTTCACTTTTATTTTTATTGCATTATTTATTTATCATGAAACATTTACACTTATGGTTTACAATTAGAGTTAAAAAAAACATTTCTTTTATACCTGGATGCAATTTTATGACAATTTTATACAATAGATGTAAAATTTATTAAACCTTAATTCGTTTTAATTTTTAGCATTGCAATTAGTGATCTTTACAACCCAGGAGTGTTTATACTCTACTACAAGCAATCTATTCTTCAAAGTAGCTATAAAATTCAGCTAAGTTTGATCAAGAGTCTAAAACATCAATGCATAACATTTGTCCTGCAGACCAGATCTATTGTTTTTATTTAATATTATCTATTGCCAGTAACACAGCAAGATCACCCACGCTTTGTTGCGTACACACACTGAAATGGGGTTTGTGTTATGGATTCCAACCTGCAGTTTTTCTGACACCATTTTCCCTGCAGCTGGTGGCCTTCTGTCACAATCTTCAACTGCTGCATCGTTGATCAGTCAAACAAAGCACAGAGTGTGAGATGAAAGGCTTTTCATACCTCCCTAAGACACACCGCACAGAAACAACCTTCACTCCTTCCCAAGATCTTGCAAAACTTGTTTAAACCAAGGAAATACACACAGTGGATTAGACACATCCAGAAACCTTAGTTGTCTCAAGGTTTACCCCTCAGAGCTTTTTCTAAACTGTGAGATCTTAAGGGACATCCTGTTAAGCCACCAAAAATATAGTTTTTTGAATTTAGATTTTCCTCATCTACACAAAACGGAAAAAAACCCTCTCGTTTACACCTTTACAATAATGTTAAATGTTTATTCCGATTTGTCATTACACACGTATTTACAAATTGAGAGCAACACTATGTGCAGTTTTGAAGGTATTTATTAATGCAGTGTTAGCCTATGAACAAAAACATATATGCCTGGGAGGTAAGGGGGAGGAGTCCCCACAAGCCTAATCAATTGCGGACAGTAGCTCGCAATCATGCTAGTGATCTGATAGATGGGTAGAGAAACTTGGAGAGAGAAACTTAGCCAAGGCAGATGGCACATGTGTCCATGAGGGTGTTTTTTTTTCTCTTCTTTTTGCAGAAAAGAAATTTTAAACCCCACGAGATACATTATTTCCGTCTGTTCTCTATAGCTGCCGTGATAAACCTGTCACTCCGTCCATGAGGAATGGCAGGCGGGATGATCATTAGTCTTCGCGGTAAAGCCGCCAAGTCCTCTCTCTGGGTTTTATCATCCAGAATTCTGGACAGGTTTTCTGAAAGGTTTGGGTAATTGTCGTGGTTATTGGGAAAGATGGAGTGACCCCGCAGCCCTTCACTTATGATTTGGCCAGACTGATTTCTACTAATGAGGTGATAAACAGTCAAGCTAAGAACAATTTACTGGCTATTAGATGCATCATTGTTTCATAATGAAATGTCTAGAGGCCAAATGCCAGAGAAAATCTGCCATTAATTTCATATTTTGTTCTCCTACTACTTCTCCTGGTGTGCTGAGAACTTTTTTTCCTAATACGCAATGACTAACAGTATATTTTTAAGAGTGAATGTTTTACAGATGCCATTTTTTCATTTTTGCTGCTGTGGCGTGTGCAGGCTTACATAGACTATCATTATGACTGAGCTAGGCGCAAAAAAAAAAAATCTGATATGACTTGCAGACATGTGGGTCGGGTTTTTAAAGACGGGAATTTCAAGCCAAAATCACTTCAGCTCTGAGCAGTTTAAACAATGCTAATTGTGCAGGGCCCTAGCTATCAAAAGTGTGAGGATAATTAAAGCAAGGGGGCAAAGTGAAACGGTGTTGTAAGTGTTAGTACATGACAATGGTCAAGAGCTAGGGGGAGCTGGAAAAAGGTAACAGGTTGAAAGGAGGTCTAATTAGGAGAGAGCAGTGTAGAAAATACAAATGGTAGCTTCTCCCTCAGGGGCCCACTGGCGCTGAAAACAACGACGATTATTGACAGTTCATGCAGAGCTCGGCTTGCTCTTCTTTAATGGAGCACATTTCCATGTTCTTTTTAGATTTTACCTAATTGTTTTCTCAGAATTGCAGACAGTTTCTACTTTTTTCAACTGGATCACTTAAACTACAGTTAATGGATTCCTTTTTCTTCTTTTTCTGATAAAACACCTTACTGTTGACATACAAAGACTATACACCCTTGTTAAAATGGTATATACAAGCCTTAAACTCATACTTTGTGAAAGCACCTGCTGATTCAAATCAAGCCTTAATTTTTCTTGTGCACAAACCTGTCATCATTTATAAGAAATTAGTTCAACTTAAGATCAAAATCATGCATCTTTTTTAGGATCAAGATTTTTAATTTTACAAATGGATCAGTCAGGAGAGGAAAATCTACAACTGTACATACATTAAAGCCGAAATTATGAATAACTCTAGCAAATTTGAGTTAAATTGATAGTTGATTTTACTGCAATGTTTCATGTCAGGGACTTAATTTTACAGAGGAAGCTAAAGATTAGGGTAATGGCAAGTAGGCTAATACTTAGTGCTTTGACAGCAATATCAATAAAGATTTTTTTTCGAATGGGTATAGTGATTTTTACAGGACATGTAATGAAAAGTAAAGTATAAAAAAACACAAATTTCCTTAACACAACACTGCTTTTACATTGTTACATAATCTTTTGTCTGTTTGCATTTTTTCTCAGAAGCACGTTTCTTGGTCGAATGAAAATGAAAAGAGTATGAAACAGTCACATTACTAAGACTTCATGGTTTCCCACAACTGATAAAATGTAAGACGAAACATGAAGAACTAGTTAAGGAGCTGCGTTGTGACCCAGACTGTAATGTTAAATGACCAGCAGGAATTTCTGGTTGGTCCTGGCTGTGGTCTACCTGTGACAATAATCTTCTATTGTCTCTATTGTGTGTGGACTTACAGGGTTTTATTCATTGAAGCTTTTTTTTTTAACAGAAAGAAAAGGAATTGACGGTTAAAATAAAATAAAACATCCAGATCTGGCTAAAATCTTCAAAAATCTTTTGAGAGAATCCATTATGGTCTTATGAAACCAAATTTTGATTTATCTCAAGATCTACAGATCTACAAAAAATAAATCTATGACAATATTAATGGGTAGATTAGATAACAAACCTTCTGGTCGATGTTAAACTGAAACATGCATCAAAACTAACAATAAGTAAGCTTTACCGGCAGACATATGAGGTTTAAAACAGACTTAACAGTAGTTTGAACAATAATTCTCACAGAAACTCTTTGGGGTAATTGGAAGAGGGCTGTGGATGATTTTTGTTTTCCAGTCTGTTTTATGGATGCATATCTGACAAATAATGACAAGTTAGGGAATTGGGATGCAGATAGCCCATATAAAACTGAACAAAATGTCAGATTAAAGAGTATGCACAGGTATGCATCAGGGTTTTTGCAGTTAAAAACTATTTTTGCAGTTACATTTTACAGGATATACATGACAAATTATATTTATGGCATTTATAGAGGCATCTGTACACTTTTTATATCCATTGTTTGTGTATGGTTGAACTTTTAACAGCACTTCAAATTAGCTATACAAAAAAAATGAAAAATTTTCTAGGGCAATTTCCTCAAAAGGGATTTATACAACAGTTAAATCTCTCTCTAAAATAGAGCTATTTGCCAATTTTCCTATTTACTCTGCTTCACATATAGATTAGTCATCCTGTGTGGACTCCACACTGTCCCTTGTTTAATTTGTCTCTCGCATACGTTTGATTGTTTTTCACTTTGTTCTGCTGATTCCGCCTCTCTTTATGTATTTATTTTCAAATGAACACAAAAAATAAAAACAGAAATAAATGAAAAAGTCTTATATGATGATAAAACAAATTGTCATGAATTCAACTGGATTTGGTCCGGTTGGTGGATGCTCTCTGTTGGTAGAGACCATCTCATAACAGTATGGCCTTTATATTTGCTCAGGAATTTATTACATTACCACTGATCTCCAATGATTTACAAAATTTGACAGGCCTGACCACAGAGCGATGGAGAAATGAATTGTGTTTCGTCGTTCCCCCTTTCCTGGGCTGCGTGTAATGGCCCCTCTGTTTAAAACTGTGGTAAACATTGGACTGCTGTGGCCTATTCGGGCCTTGCCAACAAATTTTTACAGCATGATGTGCGGCGTTTCTATGCCGGCGCAGTGATCCCTTAACCTATTAATTTACTGATGCGCTTTCTTTGTCTCTGTGTGCGTTTCCCCCTCTCTCTTCATCGTTAGGCTTCAGCCGTGCGGCCTTGCCTTTTGGGCTGGTCAGGAGAGAGCTCTCGTGTGAAGGATATGCGATTGATCTCCGCTGCCCCGGGAGTGATGTCATCATGATCGAGACGGCCAACTACGGCCGCACTGACGACAAGATCTGCGATGCTGACCCGTTCCAGATGGAGAATGTCAACTGTTACCTCCCAGACGCATACAAGATTATATCACAAAGGTAAAACCCTTGGGGTGAGAGGAGGGATTCCATTTCACAAACACATCCAGAAGCTGGGCAGAAGAAAAAGCATGGCCCTCATTATTTTCAGCTTGAATATTTCCTCTGTTTATACTGAACTGCTTAATGCTGTAATATTTAGCTACATTTTGCCTTGAACTTCTTTAGATGGATATACACTAATGTGAATTATATTTCATTCAAGTTATTATTCTTGTTCATTTAGATGATTATAACATATAACTATAATAAAGAATACTGTCTTTTTTCAGAAGAGTAAAATATTTCATTTTACAAAGCTGCCATGTCAGGGCAGATTCTTCACAATCATGTAGCAACTGCTTGAAGAAAAATGGTAAAAACCATTAAAATGTCAGTATTTATTTTTAAGACATGCTTCAGTCAGTGTCCTTAAAACAGTGACTCCCACTCCTTTTCCAACTCACTTTTTCCTTCCACTGAACTTTTAATGAATTTAAGCGTTTTATGACTGGGCTTCTATCTGCAGGATGTCTGTAAGCTAAAAGAATTGTTTAAGTAAGCAAATCTCCATGGTTTAAGCCATATGGTTTGTTTTATGACAAATCTGTTTTTATTTAACTGGATATAGTATTCCAATTTTCAGAATTGTGGGGTTTTCATTAGTTTTAGGTCATGTCAATCAAATGTAGCGGGAAAAAAAAAAATCAAATTTACATTCCGTGCAAAAGTAATAAACAGTTATTACTTTTGAAATTGAATTATTGAAAGCAATTCACTTTTTCCCGATACTCTAATTTGTTAAGATACACAAATGATATTGACTGTAATAATTTTGCTCTGATTTGTGTTACTGCAAAAAAAAAGAAAAAGAAAAGGCTTCTTTGGAATGCACATCTGACAGTTTTTCATTTACTATCCAAATATCTTACAGACTGAAATAATCAAACAACAGTAGATAAGCATGGATTAGGGACTTTTCAGGCAGATCATGTTCATTATGAGCTGTTTGTCCTTGGTGCCGTTTTGACTCTGCTGAGCTTTTTACATGCACAAAACACTGTGCAATGCGCTAAAAGCTAATATGTACAGACAGCTGAATGTGTTCAAGCAAAATGACGCCATCTTACACCTTTCAAATTCCAGGTTTTGCTGTCACTTACCAGATTATGTGCATGACATTTAAAATCTTTTTTTTTTTGTGTAGCATAGATTAATCCTTGACAGGCAGGAAGTGACATCCATGCAGTGGAGCTCTTCACACCAGCTGCGTGTTGTTGCTTCTGTTTGACTCATAATCGGAGTAGCTCAGGGAGGCGACCGCCAGTCACATGAACACCCTCCTAATACTCTATCTGGAACGTTGCGCTTGCTTTGTTCAAACACTTGTTGTGCATTGAAGTGGCTTTGCCTCAGGTAGCGAACAGTGCCCATCATTGTGTCTTTTATCCCGGTTACCCTCTCACAGGATGCTGCCTCATTGTCAGACGGCAGCAAAGCAACACTTAAGCTCGACTCCTGCTTACCCCTAGAGGTGTGTGTTTGTTTCGTAAAGGGCACTGGATGAGCTATTCATAAACAGTAACGACCACCGTTCACCGTCTAATGCGCCGCTCTGTCTTAACCTGCAGCCTTTTAAAGCAGGCTTCTGAGCATCATCGCCCACCGTGTCAGACCTTTGGGATTTTTGCATGCCTCATTTTCTTCCTGTTTACCCCCATGAGATGCGTCTCCACAGAAGAGCTTCATGAATACGTCTGGTCCTGCTGTCTTTCTAAATCCACACCGCAGTCCCAGTACAGTTGTACTGTAAAACGCTGCAGATGCTTTCCATGCCCTTTGCTTCCTCTGACAACCACTGCACACTTGTTGACAAGTCAAGGCCCGCACTGGGATGGGGATTGTCTCTTAAATCTACAGTAATGTTAAAATGAGGACACCCCACAAGGGCCCGTATTTTTATATCACATTCGGGCATATAGATACTTGATTTGTTTTACTTTACTGAACAATAAAACCAAAATAAATACCTTTTTGAACTTGGTATAGTTTGATACAATTTGTAGTGAGGAATAAATTAGTAAATCCCCACATTAATTCTCACTTAAAATAACTTGATGAAGAAAATAAAGCTATTTAGCATTTAGATTTGCTTCTGGCTGTTGAAGTGAAAGCCGGCAAAATGGTATTGAAAGATCTCTCGAGGCCCTCTAAAAATAGGTTGTTGCGACATATGCCTTAATTAAAAAGGTTTCAGAAAATGTGAAAGTCGCTTTCCCCCCCTAGTACATAAAATAGTCTAAATGTGAAGGATATTCAAAACAATTGCCAACATGGACTGGTCTGTAACGAATAAGAAAGTTTCCTTCAAGAATGAACTGTAAAAGGCATTGGTTTTTCATTAGACATTTGTCTTTATGAAAAAAAAAAGCCCACATTAAAGTTTTCTGAGAAGAACCTAGCCAAAAAAAAGGACTTCTGGGAAGTTTTTTTGCGAGAATATTGATCTAAAAAATTTATTTAGCCAATAGAAGAGAAGACATATGTTTTTCTAATTGTTTTGTGCAAGTGCAATCTGAAGTCCAATTAAATCGCTTTTAATTAAAAAAAAAACAGACATCAATATTTTAACAGTTCTTATGAACAACAAAATATTTCATCGTGTGTCCTAATTTTTCAGTTGGTTGAATATTGATCCTGGAAACAAAGGGCTTTGTAAGTAACCTGTGCCAAAATAATTGTAAGGATTCAGATCAGAGGAGAAGGGCTCCCTGATCGTAATTAAAGGCGATGTGATAAATGGGGACGTTAAGCCAGCTGCAAATCTTTCAGAGACCAATCAGTGCTCCATTGGTGTGCAGCAAACTAGAATGTGGGTATTTAAACTCTATCACAATGGGCCAGTCAATACTGTCGGGATTAACAAAAGGCAACAGCCTCACAGAAGGATAAACAAACACATTAAACAAGAGAGGGTAAATGGAAACAGTTGGATGTCTGCAGCACTGAGTGGCAGTTTCTGGAAATTGTGACGGGGAGCAATCGTCAGGAGCATTCGATAGATTTTCCCACAACATCTAGATTGAAGTGTTTTGCCAAGAAAAATGTTTAGCTGAATGAAAAGTTTTATGAAAAAAAAAGTGCTTCAAAAACTGTGGTCACATGGTTTGAATTGAGCTCCACATTCCCTTAGATACGTGTCGTGAATTTGACCTTTTCGTCTCTCGACCAGAGCAGGTGAAAAAACTGTTCACTTGTTAAAAAATGATGTAAATACACTTTTCCACTCTCTTCCTTCCATTACTTCATTTGAATCGCAACCTCTTCTCTGACCCTTTAAAACTACCAGAAGGAATCTTTTATCTGGTCAAAGGAGTAGCTCTACGCGAGAAAGCCAGCAGAATTCAAACACGCCTTGAGACTGTGCGGTGCAGATCGCACGCTGGGATTTGTTGCTGTTATAAACAGACTGTCAGAACCCATAGCAACAACATCTGCTCCTAAAACTTGAAGGTATCTCCAAATTACTGTGAAGGGAAACACTGCAGTGAATTGTTTTTGTATAACAAGGATTCTTAACTATGAAAAAAAAGCTATTTTGGGCGTTACTTGTACACAAATCAATATTTAATGCTTACAGAACATCAAAAGATATAGTATGATAGGTACTGTTCTCTTGTACTGGTTAACCAACAGAGAAGTTCGCCCCATTGCTCTCATCAAGTCAGCCGAAAACAAGCTGCCTAGTACAACAATGAACTCCTAAATAGCCAGAAAGGTTTCCCTTCGGACCTGCTAGAAACTAAAGCTTGGGTGAATATTTATTAGATGTATGCCTTTGTGTGTTCTCTTTTCCTACCGGTTGGCTGCAGTGTGGCACAAAACCAACCTGTAGAAAGAAAATGCTGATTTTTATTTGTTATTATCGGTTTATCGATTATGGAAATGAACAGCAATTTAAATTTGCTGCTGCTTGACATAAAGCTGATTTTAAATTAAACTGATAGGAGTACGCCGACACATTTGGACCATGATACAATGATGTTGGTGGGATTTTTTAAATAGTCTCTAAGGGTCTGAGAATCCTTCCTCCCTCTTCCTCTATAAACCTCTTCACCAACCTCTCTTCCTTTCTTTTTTTCTTTCATTTCTGTCTCCAAATCCATTACGTTTCACATAAACCCCAAACAATTACTGATAAAGTCTTTTACACATATATCAAGTGAAGTATTGCAGTGTAAGCCGTAATGATCCACTCGAGAAAGTAAAAACTGATGGGATTTATACAGGAATACAGATAATTCTGAGTTTGTGACAGCCGGACAGGACACGTTTTAAACAAATACAAAATATTAAGAATACAAATAAAGGATTGACAAGAATAAAACATTTTTTAAGGGAGCTGTTATAGCTTTAGAATTATTTAGTTCTGGTTTTATTGGTAAATGTATCGTTGTGATTTTCATGTATGTCTCATTGTTAGGATGTTCTGATGCCAATAAAATAGATAAAAATGATCCCCATTATCCAGTTCAGTTCAAATTGTTTTCTTGACATTTTTAACTACTCAACTAACTAAAAACTAAATGCCTAAATTACTTTTAGTCCACCACCTAAATGAAGCGGTAAATTAAACACTAACTTGCTTTGTTAGCAGAGGATTTCTCCTTGTGGTGAAGAACTGTGCAGTTTAGGTCAGATCAGTTTAAGCATTTTAGATGTTTTTAATTAAAAAGGCTCAAATTCAGATTTATAAAAAAAATAAAAAATAAAAACAACTGAAATAGTAATTTGCAGTAACTCAAACCAGAAAAAAAATAGTTACTTTACTTTAGTGTTGAGAGTGAGTTTGGAACAAATTCAAACTTTAACATAGTGTGTTAAGTTTTCTGTAATAAATTAATAATATATTTTAAAGCATAATTTCCTGTCATGTTTTGCCAGATTTCTGCCAGATGTCCCACAATAGTTAGAAATTGTGGAGCCTCCTACTATACATTTCTAATCAAGTGTTGTAAGCAAGCCCAAAGAAAAACATACCACAATACATACCATTTACTAAGTATCTGTCTTCAAGCACTCATGTTTTTATTTTATTTGACTTTGAGCTAAAGATAATCAAATGCCAAGATTCCTAAAAATAAAAGGGGAGTGAAATAAGTCTTTTAGTTTAGCACCGATGGGAAGCTGTAATGCAGATGCTGACTTAAGTGTTGTTCAAGGCAAATGGTTCCTGTTTGTTGAAATAATCTATATTTGAGCTTTAATCTAAAACACAGATTAAATACATTCCAAACCTATTTAAGATTTTATTACGGTCAGCAGATGGTTTGTTTTCATTTCAACAGCAGATTTTTTCCAGATAACAGATATAACACTGATGAATGCATCTTTAATCTTTACAATACTGCTCCAAATTCTCCTTAAACCATTACATAGCCTCGTTGAATACGAGCATACAAGTATTGACTGTTGATGCATATTCAACATACCAAAGAACACCTTGGAATGGCTTTGCCACTAACTATTTGGTCAGCGTTTTGCCCATTTCTGCTATATTTTTCTGATCAATATACTAACTGAATGTTTATCCATTCTATTCGCTACATTGCTATAATTAACAATCACAGAGAGACTTTGTTATTTACAAATGTTCCAAATCCTATTCCCTATCACGGGCAGCTGTTGAGCTATTTATTACGAATGAAGTGAGACATCCTTGGGTGCATCTGAGGTGATCCATCTTGCCCCAAACACTGTCAATCAGATCCCATGTTTATGCAGTGACCCAGTTCCCTTACAGCACCTCTACAGAACATATGCTATGCTGGAGCCACAAAAGTTGCTCCTCTATAACCACAGCTGACCTTATATTATTGTTGAAATTTAGACCATAGCTGGTTCTCTTAAATTTTGCCATGGATTGTGCATGTTTTTTTATACTATATAATAGTTGATTACCCATTAGCCTTAAAGCACAGGATGCTTCACAATGCATGTGCACTATTGAAGTCTTTTGCTGGTTTTACATTTGTGCTTATCTGCTTTTTAAAATTGATTTACTTAGTTATGCTCTGGTTAGATGGGTATTCATGTTCAGCAGTCCTGTTTTTTTTTTCCTGTGCAGCAGTTTGCAGTGATACGTTGTCCTAAACGTACTACTGTTTATGTTGTCCCCTGTTCTGACATATGTCAAATTTGTATCTCTGTCTCTTTTTTTTAAATATTTACCTTAAGTCTGTGCATTGTTAAGCATTTCTTTTTTTGGTGGCAATTTTCATCTTGTTTGCTTCTCTTTCTGATACCACTCTCAATCCCTGGGCCTGAAGAGAGCTCGATTGAAGTGGAGCCAATTTCAGCCTATCCAGTATTTACACAAACTTGATCTTTTGCTGTTCTTCTATTTTCTATTTCTTTTTCCTTCCGCTGCTCTCTTTACTTGAATAATTTTTTTTTTTAACACCGAGATACATGTGCTAGCACACTCATATACCCACTGTCTCTACAATTCACATATTATTACTCTTATTTCACTGAGGAACACCATATGATGCTGGAAGGCAAATAACCGTTCCAAGAGTTGACACATTCATGTCTTGTTTGGGCATACATGCAGAGGAGCTGCTCCGTTATACTCAAAGCCACCCATTCCAGTCCAGTGCATGTCACCGCCACCTGTCGTGTGTGTTTTAATGAATGTCCTCTCTTCCAATAGCAGCCCGAAGACAGTAATTTCCGACATGCCTTGTAGCTGCTCTAGCGCTGTCATTCATGACATTGCCTTCATTTACTCGCTCCTTAATGCTCTCATTCGTCTCCCCTCTCGTCCGCCAAGGTTTGAAACTAGAATGCATAAGTAACAGTCAAGCCTGGGATTTCATCAATGTCACTAAGACTGTTACAATGAGGCGCTCCCTCCCTTTGTGTTGTTAATGTTTTCTCTTGCGGAGTACTCTTGCTGTGGGTAGTCATGATGAAATCTCTGGTCAATCTTTTTTTCCTCTAGGTGCAACAACCGTACGCAGTGTGTGGTTGTCACTGGCTCTGATGTCTTTCCCGATCCATGCCCTGGCACCTACAAGTACTTAGAGGTCCAGTATGAGTGTGTTCCCTATAGTAAGTATCACCAGCCCAATCTCATACTCAAATCTTGTGTCATTTCAAAGTGTATCATGTGACTGCAGTCTCTTTTTGTTAGTTCCCACAGATGA
>JAVLVB010000458.1:1296355-1312734 GCA_032876305.1 Orestias chungarensis | reverse complement strand
TATATATATATATATATATATATATATATATATATGTATATATATATATATATATATATTTTTGCTGCCCTGCATTTAGTGTTCATTGAATAATTATGTATTTTAGAACAAAGCAAAGTCATGCCGTGTGTTAGAGGGCACTCACTTACAACCCAATTTTTTCTATTTTAAACACAAGGCAAAACCTTAAGAGAATCAATAATCTCAAATCTGTTTGCATCTTATCTTGGTAACGAATAGCATATTTACCACCTTTGGTGCATCCTACTTTATTTAAACAGCGGCATCCACGTGCATTCAGAACAGAAGCTTTATCATTACCCTCAAAGGCTGCTATTATCTCTGAATCAAGCATAATCCTTGATTTAGGGTTTAAGGTTTAATTATAAAAGCAGCACCTTTGAAGTGCTTCATGTCGTCTTTCTGTTCGCTGCAGAACTACAAAGGCATGTCTCCACATGGGAAAAAAATAGTTTTTCATAACATTTAAATTACTATTTGCTTTTCTGTGTTTCTTCTGTCTTCCTTTTCAAAACCCACCTGCTAATCAGATTAGCTCATTTTGAGTCATGTAAAGGCATCCGCAGAAAGAGGATGCTAAAAGCTGGAGGGTATAAAAGCTGGTAGCTTTTAGCACAGTGCATTTATTTATAGTACACATCTTAGTTTTACAAGTCAGGACATGGAAACCTGAAAACACACAGATTTCCTCTCCCTCCTGCAACATTTAACCTGTTCCGCTCTTGGCACATATTTTGACACAGGATGGTGGTACACCGCACCCTCCCTCTATTTTCAGTAATTAGCTTCTGTGCAAATAACAGCCCACTGCAAACATGACATGGTTTATAGCCTAATAAAACAGCATGCAGTTTGATGTAGTATGAACTTTTTCTTGTGATAAACTGTTTTTTAAAATATTAACTGCTTATAAAGCTTAATGAGAACATTACTTTATACCATCGCTTTAATATCTAACACACATAGGGTATTTTTTAGTCCCTCCATGGGAATTGCAATACAAAGATATTGGGTCATTTGATTATTATTTCATATTCTTGCACATTGAAAATTTCTATAATCTGCATGTGTCTGTTTATTAGTATACAAGGGGGATTAGCCGTGTAAGTGATTCATCTTTAGAACTGAAACTAATTAAAACAGCTTGATTTGACTGCAAACTGTCATTCCACTTCCCTTAATAGCAGGCATTAGACAGCTTACAATCTAATTAGTCATGTGTCTGTCTGGACAGGTAGAGACTGCTCTGACTTTGTAATTTAGGTGGCAAAAAAAATTAAATGAAAATAAAGCTCTGCTAGTGGGAAAGTTTGAGGTATAAAATCAAGGACAAACAGATGAAGCACTCCTCTCATCAGATGATAACGCTTTAATATTTTTTGCCATATTCCTCTCAGGAAGGACTCAAGGGGGCTAAGATGTGATGAAACTAATTTTGCTTCATCGCGTTTTGACTGATGATCTTGCAGGATGTTATTCCTTCTCCCCTTTAGCTGTGTTTTAATTTACACACTCTTGCTTTGACACTGGTCATAGCCGTTTTTCAAGTGCTCAATCTCAAACTCTTCCATTATATACAAGAGGTAATATTCACCATATGGCAACAGCGTGCTCTTTGGTGTCAGATTTCCCATAAAGAGTGACTTCACTGCCTCTTGAGAGGAATGCAAGCTAATTGGTGCAGCCCTCTCTTGGATGAGTGCTATCAGAGGACGCAAGGCTCTTACTGGAGGGAGTTGCTCTTTGCAATCAAAAGAAAATTGCAGAGCGCATGGTGCAAAGGCATTGGAATAGGCCCGCAGATACGCTGCCTTCTTTGTTTAGTATAGAGGAGCTATGCTGCATGCCTGTCTTGATGTTACCCACACTTTGATTTGAAGACTTAAGACATGATGACTACCAGAATCCACAAAGATTTTCTTTGATTAAATAAGGTGAAATGTTGATGATAAGAGTAAGAAGAGAGAAGAGTGAATAAGGATTGAGATGATGACCAAGAGCTTGAAAAGCAGAAGTACGACGATTCAAGTTTTCTTAAATGGGTCTGCTTTAGTGAAGTAAAGCTGTCTTTATGATTTTTTTTATTTTTTATTCTTACTTAAGGAGGAAAAAGTTGAAAGTAAAAAATATTCTCAGATCAGTGCCCAGTAACAGATTTTTTTTCTATTTCTGGAAATCTTTAGACACTGACCTTCACTTTGCAGTTTTATCAAATAAAGTAAAAAAAAACAAAAAAAATAGCAATCTACGGCCCTTTGTAAGACAGATTATGGATCATAATTTATTTTATCGCTCTGCAAAACAAAACAAAAACGGAGGAAGATTGCAAGACTACCATTTCTACTCTGATTAACTAATTTGAAGATTTAAGAATTTATATACAAAATTAAGATTAATTTGATAAAGTCTAAATTGCAACTACATTACTTTATTTTCAAATCTGCTGATATGACCAGATGCAACTTTTATTTAACTTCATGAGATCCCTGGAAACATGTGCAATTTTTTCAACACAATTTGGTGAAGCATTTTTTAATCATAATTAATAGCGAAATTTACCAACACTAATGCATATTGCATCTTTTTGTTACCGTCCATCTGTAGTTATTGGAAATCAAACTCAGCATACCAACACTAATATGTATTTCCAACTGTGAAGCATGGTGGTGTAGGGTCAATGATTTGGACTTAGGGACAATGAACTCTTGTGTTTTAAAGCTTTTTAGATTAAAACTAAAGATATAAGCCATCATTGTGATAACATCATTGTGAAAGCTTAACTGAATTTGGACCATCAACAGAACAGCGATCCCAAACATATCCGCAAATTGTCAACAGATTGTCTGGGGGGGAAAAATTATGAAGATGTAGCAATATCTGAGCAAAAAATCCAGAGCTTGAACCAAATAAAAATGCTGTGGTTGAACCTTAACAGAGTTGTGCGTAAAGAATGTCTGCAAACCACATTGAAAAGAAGCAACAGTTTTACGAGGAAGTGGGCCAAAATTCCTCCACTGAGATTTGAGAGACAGTTAAAGTCGTACAGAAAACAACTGCTGGAAGTTTCTGTGCCGAAGGTAGTTCTACAAGCTGCTAAAACCTGAAGCATAATTATCTTTTCCCATCCATCCATTCGTCACTGTTTAATTCTGAAAGAAAAAGTCTATTTTGGATTAACAAAATAATAATTTTTAGGAGGCTTAATATTACATTGTTTTTTTTAGGGTACTTAATCAACAAGGTATTTTTTTAAAGGTATTGTCTTAATAAAGCCCACAACAAATAATATTTGTGTTACTATGTGGTTTCCTGCCAATGTTTTCACTTTCCTTCAAATTCCCAGATTTATTAGATGTTTCAATAAATAATCCTTGTTTAGTTTGATACTAATGAGAAGATCGAAGAATCAACAGTCGTTGCAATCTCCGCTATGTTTTAAGATAATGAACTGGCCAGTGTTTTGTTTTTTTCCTTACATACCTATGTATTTCTTTAACTGCTAACATAGCTACTAACATACTTATTTGAAATACAAAGTCTTTATTTGCAGCACGTTATGGCTAACTGGTTCATTAATGATGTAAGAATAACAAAATATGATACTGCTTAAAAATAATTACAATGCAAGCAATTTACACGTTGTGATAATTGCACTGAAACAAGTTTCTTCGGTGGCCTGAATTGGAGAAATCTGCTCTCAGGAGCAAGTTAATCAGATAATGCAAGCAAGCTGTTTCAAACAGCTGCGAATCAGGGTTTATATCAGCCTGTGGAAAAGCAGAGGTTTGCTCAGGTATGGAGAGGTTTAATATTCTAAAACCCAATTACACTTGCCCTTATATTGCATTATATGTGTCTATTGAATCAACCAAGTCAGCATATGAATCTTCTCACTTTCCCTGACTCAATGAAAAAACTTTGCCTGCATTACATAACATAACATATCTGAAACTTTTGCTTTATTATTATTTATACCATTGTTACAGCTTACGAGCCTGTATTTAATTAAGATTAGATAGAATAGGTTATAGATGATAATGCTGCATTAAATTAAATATATCCAACTTAAAAAGCCCTAGCGGGCTTAGACCTCGAGTCGAGTTGTTTTTAACTCTTTGTGTATTACTTGCTATTGTGAACCATATACTGTAGGGGTTAGTTTTTAAAGGTCCACCCTTGTTGACCAGGGTTACCTGTGAATGTGTGGCTGACAGCCACATAATCAGTAAACAAGTGTTAGTAAATTGGCTGGGGGCCCACGTAGGTAAGGTCATTTCTGTGAAATGTCCCATTTAAGACACCCTGTAGCATTTCCTTTTCTCATCATCAGCGTCACCCACCACCCTATCATGCTTAGGTGGCCTCTTGGCCTCATCACAGATATCAGCTTTGTAATAAACTCAAATATTTTACCTGAATGAAGAAGCGAAGATCCCCCTGACCTACTGATTGGTGTGAAACAAGAAATATCAGCTCTGTCACTATTCTCCCCCGGGGAAATGGAGATAGGTGTCTGATGATGGAGTGTCAGATAGCATGATATTGCATTTTCCCAAAAGCACCGTGGGAGCATGATGAAGACTGTAGTGGCTTCTCGCATGGGCAGACACCATTGTGGGAAGCTGCTTTTATCTTGAAATACAATCAGCAGGTTGTGGGTAGAAATGTATGGACTTTCAGGAGACACGAAGCCTTGGATATCCATGAGGGCACACATACACACGCAAACATTCACTGTGTTTTCTCTTTTATCCATATTGACTCTTCATACTGCATTAAATTTATTGATTTCCCATTCCTGCTCTCATTTCCTAGTTATCTCCAGGCCCTCAGCTGCAGATATCAATCTGTGAGCTGGCAGTGATTTAAAGCAGGGACACACCTGAGTAATAGAGCAGACACTGGTTTGGTTGCACACTCATGTGTAGGTGTGTGCGCAGTCACACATGGATTTGCTTGGTAGGCGTGGACCGCATACAGTGGAATAGCATTATTGCTGATGTATGGTTTTTGCTCGGGGCAGTGCGGTTCTCCTTCTCCACTCCAGCTTTATCAAAGAAAAGGAGGCGAACAAGGCAGGGAGAAAAAAGGTAAAACGCAGACAGGCTTTGTCTTCATTGTTGACATTTAATCAGCCAAATACTGAGTCTGCTTGGGAGGAATCACTGCTGTGTGAAAGATTGCCTCGCCGCTATTGCTTGTATTGCTTATTGGCTTAGGTAAAATAGAAACAGGGAAAGAGGGTGCAAGATTGTGAGGTTTTACCCAATGTTGTCTTGTTAGTAAGAGGAGCAGAGTTGGAATAATAAGTAAGACCTCCACATCCCTTTTTATTTAAAAAGCGATAACCTTTAGCATTCACTGATATTGGAAAACAATAACTCTAACTGCTTCACTTCTCTTGTCTCTTTAGTCCCGACCACCGAAGATCCCTCCGTCTCGTCGCCCGTCTCTAAAACCACCCCGAAATTCACCACCACCACTGTGCCGGCTCTGAGGGGACAGGGCGACACCACTGGAGCAGGGGCCGATCCGAGAGACGGAAGGATACTTTATGAGGACAGCCCTGGGTCCGTCACAGCTGAGCCCACCGTGCCCGAGCTGCCCCAGACGCCACGGCGCTTTTGTGAGGCAACTAGGAGGAGAGTCATCGACTGGCCTCAAACCCATACCGGCACCACTGTGGAGAGACCGTGCCCCAAAGGAACCAGAGGCAAGTGTCAACATTTATTTTAAATGTTTTTATCACAGTAATGTGTTTTTAACTGTCAATGTAGTTATGGTTTGTCAAGTTTCAACCGTTAAATTCTGTGTATTTCTTTAGGATTTTGATGAAACACCAACACAGCTTTACATAACTGTGAAGCGAAAGGCTAAATGCTTTTCAATAGTTCTTGCAGAGGTTATCTTCTACATTTGATGTTTGTTTTTTTTGTTTGTTTGTTTGTTTGTTTTCGACACCAAATTTGCACTGCACCGTGTGTGTGGCAAAAAAAATAAAAATTAAAACAAAACTGCACCATGCTGCTACTTCTACGTTTCACTAATGCAAACTAGTGTTTGAGTATAGTTGCAGTCATCAATCTGGGAAGTTGAAACGAATTAGCAAATCAGAGAGTTTTGAACACATCTTTCAGATTATTGCTTTTCTCACCTCTTGCCTCTCAATTTTGTTGGACAGCCATGTCATGTGGATTAGACACTGTTGATTTTTTATTAGCGGTATTACAGTAGAAGAAGGGCATTACAGCATGCAACATGTTTCAGGTAGTAGCTTTAATAAAAAAAATTAAAAAAAACAACCACTATTACTTCACAACTATGTGCTTCTTTCTGCTTTAAACCAACAGGGTTTAAATAAAGTGCATTGAAGTTTGTAATGTTAAAAAAGACACACAAAGACATTTAAGGGTTTTGATCATTTTGTCCTCGGGGGTTGAAGCAATAATACACGTTTCATTTGGATAAATGTTTTTTTAACCAGATTCCAGGGGAAAGCCAAACAACTACAAGAATTTCTAGAGGTGTTACACAAATTGTCCGTGTTTATGTGGCAGCATGAAGATTAAAATCCTTATCATTCATTGTTCATGTATAAAAATACATAAACTTGTCTTTGTGCGGCTTTAGACTTAAGGAGCATAAAAGTCATTGTATCAAATCCTCTACCAGCCCATGATTAACATCAGAAGTTTACTAAAGTTTTTGAACCCCTCTAATTAATTTCAGCAACATTAAGCCCACAAAACTACACATCAGAGATTTGACAGAAGCATTATTTATTAAAAAATAGATGAAAACAAAAAACCCTAGCCATGTACAAATAAGCTTAAACGTCTGACATTGTTTTTCCCTTTTAAATGGGGCTTTTAATTGAACTATTTTTTTTAGGAGAAAAGCATCGCTTTAAGCATACAAACAGACTTTGGTAAATCAAAGTCCTTTTGCATATCTGTAAGTTAGAATATCATCAAAATGTTTACTTATAATTAGTTTTCATTTAAAAAAAAGTTCAACTTGTATATGTATTTATACACGCAATATTTAGGTAAATGTATCTCGAAGTTAATGTAAAACTAATATTGTCAACATTTTTAAGGATTGCTTTTAATAGCAGTAATCAGCTCATCTGTGTTTTTGGATCTGGTGCCTCTCTCTTATTTTTTGACATGACTTCACAGATAAAACCAGTCTGTTATGCCATCCAGCACAGTAATACCACTGTTTTGAAACTTTGTAATGGTACTTATAGCTGTGACAGCAGGTGCAGACTTCTGCTGCTCTGACTTTTGACCAAGTGAGACAATATTAATGACAATATTCAACAACTCTTTGAACTTGAATCTGGACTTCACGCAACTTAGACACTAGGCCTCTCCATTGTTTCTCCTTACTGGAGTATCTTGACTTTTCAATGAAGTCCAAAATGTACTGTTTCCTTAGAGATCCGGCAATGCAGGAGTTTAATTACATCCCCTGCTGACACAGAGGAGTTATTGAGTTAGGCAGACGTTGTACCTCATCACTTCATTACCCTTTTTTCAATGGAGATGGCTAAACGCCTTAATCCATCCTTAAAGTTCTTTGTGAAAGAGGTTGCTGAGATGGTCATAACACGAAAGTAAAACAATTTTATTGGTCTTATGGAATATTAAAACTTTTTATGGTTTATATTGCCTAAAAAAACAAATTAGAATAAATTCACAGATAATATATCTGTGTGTAATACACCTAAATCGGTTCCCACATTTGAAAGGAATTGCTGAAATAGTTGAACTTCTCTGGTATTTTAATTTAGTGCATTGCATTCGATTCATGTTCTTCCTTCTACCAGGAGCAAAAAGATGGAAAATTGTTATTTTATTTTTTTTACGGCTTGGCAAAAGGAATTAAAAAAATAATGAAGTGTGTCTTATAGGTGTGTCAAAAGACACACCTATAAGAATTGAATTTTAATACAATTAGGCCTGACTCAACCCAGCGCAAGTACAGTAAAGCTCAAGCTACAACCTTGAATCTGCCATACAGTTATTTTTAACCAAACAAAACAAAAAGATAAAGCAATACGTGTCCATGCTTTATTCGACTTTTACTTTTTTTGCAGGACGCTTGGTTTGTTCTCATTCGCTACACCGATGATTCAAATAAATTAAAAAAATGTTATTTTTAACAGAGATGTTTTAAAACAAAAATAAGCAAAAAGCAAGATCCAAAGAACCTGACAGAATCTGTTCAGAGGATTTCTATTTGTGTGCTCAGCATAGTGTTATTTCCACCTCTATTTAAAAGCACAAACTCAACAACATTTCAGCAGCTAGGAAGCATGTCAGTTTTAAAGCCAAAGTGTTGCATGATTAGAGTTTTTTCTTTTCTTTGTTACAACCAGGAGGGGGGAAATCATAATCTACCTTCTTGGTGCTTGCATGTTACTCTGCAATAAAAGTGTGCAAATAGCAGGAGGGGGTTGTAATCAGATGCCTGTTTTCAAAAGCTCAGAGAGAAACGGACAATTAATACGGACTGTTTTTTTTTTGTTTTTTTTTGTGAAACAGGACCTCATTCCACTGTAGGTAAGTTTAAATAATGCACCTACAGCTTACTTAGTGCAGTTAAAAACTCTGCTGGGAGTGCAGCAAGTCAGCACTAAGGGAAACCATTTAAATCTTTTTTCTGATGTGGTTTGTTTGAGATCCTCTAACAACAATGTTACTCTCTGAAATAACCTTCGGAGCAAATCCCACAATCTGAAAGTTCGTTCAGAATAAAAAAATAAAAGGAAGACTGCGTTTAAAAAGGAAAGAGCTTTGATTCTTTCTTTTTTTGTCCCATTGTCAGTATGACGGTGTTTAATTGGAAGTAATCATGGTTTTGAAAAGGCGAGACAGCAAATAAGATGCGCAAAACTGGAAAATGTGGTTATCTTTGAATGTAAACAAATGCCACTAAGTTTGCTCTGTCAGTTTTTCCTCCCCTCCTTAATCACTCCACACGTGCCATCACAGGCTTTCACTACATCTTTTTTTTTTCTTTCTTGTCGTGGTGGATATTAAAATTTCACTCAGCCTTTTCAGATCATTTGAAAAATTCCTGCTGCTGCGGAATATTATCCTTCACAGGAGAGAGTCTGTATAAATGAGTGATCAGCCTCAGACATTGTATCCGAGCAAGGTTTTGGCCTCCATCCAACTGTTGTGTGTGTTTTATTTTTTTCTGTCCTGCTGCAGGTACAGCTGCTTTCCTCTGCACGGTGATGGGGACTTGGTGCTCCAAGGGGCCGGACCTCAGCAACTGCACCTCCCACTGGGTGACTCAGGTGGCACAAAAGGTAAAACGGAGAGTTTGTCCGTTACAAAACACAGCGACGATCAAACACATAAATCTGACATCTACACTGTGTGCAATGGATGACCCCTTTCCTTGCTTGGTTTATTTTCTGAAGAGGTCAAGTGTACTCATCATTGAAACGCTTTTTCTTTTTTTTTCTTTTTTTTTTTGCAAGGGTAGCCAAAGTCATGTGGCAGCAAAAAGGAATTATCTCTCTCTCTCTCTGTCTCTCTCTCTCTCTCTCTCTCTCTCGCTCTCTCTCTCTCTTTCTCTCTCTCTCTCTCTGTCTCTCTCTCTCTCTCTCTCTCGCTCTCTCTCTCTCTTTCTCTCTCTCTCTCTCTCTCTCTCCGTCTGTCTCTCTCTCTCTCTCTCTCTCTCTCTTTCTCTCTCTAAAGATAAAAGAATCTGCTGCAGTGTGCTACCAGGAATCAAAAACCCAGGGTGTCTTTCGTCGGTGCTTCTGTTCTTTGATGTTTTGCAGGTAGAGCTGTAGATGTGCAGATAAGAGCGTCAGTAGCCTGAATGCACTATAATAACACAGGAACACACCGAATTTTGAGAGGGGGATTGTTGTTCTCTCCTGTTAAAAAAAAACAAAACAAAAAACTGGAATAATTGCAGCAGATTCAGGCAGGGCCTCCCAGGGTGGGTGGGTAGTGGATGCCTCTGAAGAGCGTCGCCCTGATTTTAAACATTTTGCGTGATAGATGCAGGTTTGACTACAACTTCTAAAAAAGTGACGCACAGGATATGTTTTGCTCTACTTCAGCACGACTTTGATGCATACTAGTTCATATTCCCCTTAAATTAAATATGTGAAGAACAAAGATTAAAACAAAGAAGCAGACATAAGCATAAACGCAGGTTTATGCTTATGTTGAGCTGAGATTGGGTCTAATAATAAATACTATATTACACTAATCACAGAGGACAGCTTCTAATTGTTATGCAAGGTTTATTTTTCTATACTCCTCTAATGCTTGCGGGTGACTAAAACCTATTTCTTCGTAAATGGGCCGTGTTGCAGTGGATTAGAACTCTGAGATGTATGTAGGATAAATTATTCAAGGCGCCGTTATATAACCATCATCTTGGGCCTTCATCAGCCACATTTCCTTGACACCCCGCCCGTCCCTCGTCTGCTGTTTTTAGATCCGGAGCGGCGAAAGTGCGGCTAATTTAGCCAACGAGCTGGCTAGGCACACGCAGGGCCCCGTGTTTGCCGGGGACGTCAGCTCATCGGTGCGGCTGATGGAGCAGCTCGTGGACATCCTGGACGCCCAGCTGCAGGAGCTCCGGCCCAACGAGAAGGACTCAGCCGGACGGAGCTTCAACAAGGTCTGGCCTGTTGTAACCTCTCATTACACTTTGTATCCTCCTTTTGCCCCCTCTGTCATAGTCAGCGTTTCCCAAGACATTCATTACCTGGATGCTTTTGGATTGCACACACACACCCCACTCAGTCTTAGGTGAATGACGCTAACGGTCCATGCCTCTGCCCTGAGGGGGAACTTCATTCCTTTACAGCTCCTGGGTGAATACAGGCTTTTCGAAAAACAAGCTCACCTGGCAGTCCCACCTTATCCGAGCTAATGGCTATGAGCCCCCCCACCCCACCCACCCTGAAGGCACGCGGAGAATAACTCTTCATTGCTGACAAGTGCAGGTCTGTCCTCCGTAGCCTCAGCAGACGATTATTGGAAGAAAAAAAAGAGCCGGGTCCGAGCCTCGGCTGTTTCATTCAGCTGCCGGAGGTAACGCGGAGAGATGAGTGACATGTTGAAAAATTGCATTATTATTCAGACTCTGCAGACAGTAGTTGCTCGGTAAACAATGTGATTTTTTTTCTATCTTTTTGCTGAAGTGACAACTGCAGAGTGTGTCCATATGTTCAGACAACAACGTAACTCTCAGTGAGATAAGAAACATCTAGCCTGTTCATGAAGAGGAGGGGTTTTTTAAATTATTATTATGAAGGATTCCTGCTATGCTGCTTTAAAATGTCACACAAAGGGCAAAATGTAACTGAAAACCTCTGGGATTTAACACTAGCTGCATTGAAATGAAGGTGTACTCGCTGACATTGATGTGTATTGTTATTACAGCTACAAATGCGCACGAGAGTTTTCTGTCCTTACTGCTTGATATGAAGTTATTCTCGAAGCAGGCCGTTTCCTTTTGGGAATTTGGTTTCGTTTAGCTTGTCTGGACTTTATAAAAATTAGCTCCTTGTAGGCATCTTGTCCTGCACATGTGCACTATAAATTATGTATAATAGGTTTGGATAAGTGTTCACACATCTGTTACAATGCCCAGTTTTTGTTTTGTTTCTAGGCTGCAGAGTGGTAGTCCTGTTGCAATCGCAGCAAGAAGGTCTTGGGTGCATATCCTAGCTTGAGTTAATTCTGTATGGAGTTTGTATGTCCTCCTCCACTTCCTGGGTACTAAAGACTGCTCTATCTAAACTGCCCATAGGTTTGAATGTGTCAGTGCATGTTTTGGTTTTTTCGTCTTGTGTGTCAGTGTTGCCCTGACATAGACTAGCGACCTGTCCGGGGCAAACCAGGCCTCTCGCCCAAGGATGCCTGAAGATGTACGTAAAGTGGGACGGGTACCTTTTACAATGCAACTAAAAAAAGAGATTTGAAAAAGCAAACTGGTTGGGTCTTGACTTTATATCATTTACCTACTCTGTCTGGCAAATGTTTGGTAAATCTTTCATACTGTAAGGACATCTTCTGTCCACCAACCTCTTCTGGTTTGCTGAGATCGTCTCTCAGATTTTAACAGTAACCTTTGCTCAGGCCGTCCCAAAACTCCTAAACTGAGGACAACTCCTATTTTGGTCATTTTAAATGTATGCTTGAACTCATTGAGATGCTAGAAATTTAAAACACTTCAGTAGTTCCATCCACCTTGATAAAATTTTATTTAAGACCTCACATCATGATAATGCCATGACACTGTTTTTTATATAGATATGGGGCTCTGTTGTTGCTATCTTCGATATGCCATGGTAAGTGTATATAAAGCCGTGGAATGATCATTGTGGATCTGAGCAAACAGCAGGAAAGTCCTTCAGGGTTAACTGCACATGAATTAATCAGAGTTACTATATTGATCTAAGGTGTGCACTTAAAAATGCAGTGCACACTAATGCATGTAGAGTTTATATTTTCTGCCCAAATAATTATGTCATCCAGTTGAATTATGCAGGGTTTGTATTACATTGATATTTTAAGGTCTGTATAAGTTTTAAATCTAGTCAATAAATTTGGAAATCAGGTTTTGTTAAAATAACCAAAAAAACATCTAAAACAAAATAATTCAAAACATCCTTGGAAACACACAAGAACTGACATTTGTTAAAACATTGACTTACAAATCTACATTTTACTTCTCTGCTCTGGTTTTTCCTTTTCTGATTTCTGCTCTTTGTTTTTTGTTTTTAAATCTTGTTGTGTTTTGCACTTCATTGCCGCTCCAACTATGGACATTTCACTTAAGACATCTGATATCCTCAGGAAGCAGCCTGCACGTTTATGCCTATGTAAATTAAAGCACGGCTGAAAATCAGTCGAGCCAGTGCCTGCAGTTTGGCTTGTTGATTTGGATGTTCAGCAAACAAACAAAAGAGGAAAATAACATACATCTGAACAAGTATTTGCACGGACTTTGGAAGTATGTGTTTGTAAATTGGTTTGCAGGAAGATGAAACCACTAAACCATTGTGTGCTTCTCTAGGCTCCATCCAGCTCCTTTCCTGCAAACTAACAAGTCAAAGTCACAATCTGCACACGTTTTTTTTTTATGCATATCCTTAGGTGTGGTGGATGCGGTGGCCTGGATAAACTCCTCTGTATTGCAGCAGAAGCAGCAGCAGTTTTAGATTTTCTACAGTGTGACTTATTTTCTCTGACATGGCCACTTATTTGGAGATTAACAGAGGGCTATAAAAATAACTAGCTCGTAATTGTTTTTTTCCGTCACATGCAAAACAAAGGAACTTATCCCCAGATTGTTTATCCTCTCTGTGTATTTTAACATACTACTAATGGGGAGCAACATAATCCAGTCTCAGTGCTTATTCCTACCTGCTGTTTGTGTGTTTCTTATCTTTTCCCTTCACTCCAATATGATCCATATTCATGGCAAGGATTTACCTCCTAAACTTCCCCTGGGAAGCTTTTAGATCTGTCTAATTATTTTTGAGGCTATAGTTCACAGACCTGTGCCTTTTCTTCTTTTCCTTAATGCTATAATTGATAGTAAGTTGCATAGTTTTAATGCTTCCTTTTTCTCTTACCACCTTCTCTCCCACTCTCCTTCTCTTTACAATCCATCTCTTGTGCTTGATCCTCTTGTTGTGCGGAAAAGCTTCAAAAAAGAGAGAAGACATGCCGTGCGTACATGAAGGTACAACTGCCAGGCTTTTTATTTATTTTTTTTCTACGTTGCCGTTTCCACCCCAGGCCCCTGACGTCTGACTCTCTGCATGCACCTTTATCTTTGGTTGTCTCTGTGCCAGGTGACCCAGCTTGTACGAAAATACAGCAGCTCTGTCTGTCTCTGCTCTCCTGTTGGTATCTCTTGAGGATGTCCCCCGTCAAAATAATTCTGTCTGCGTCTCATTCACCCTCCCTAATGTCCAATCACTTAAACGTCTTTGTCTTCCTTTTTTTTCATCCCTCCTCCCACTTTTCCCTCTCTCCATCACTTTTATTGGTCCTTTGCATGTTCTGTGAATAATTGCCTTCCCACGGTTGTAACTGCATCTCCCTGTCAGACAGAAGTGTGATCAAAGTGCCTTGGTGCTCAATTGTCACTTTCTTGCATTTTAAAATCTCTACTCTCCCTTGTCCCCACAGCAAGAAAAAAAAAATCTCCCACTGTGATTGTGTTTTATCTGAGGGATTAATTTCCAAGCCCATTACTTTGTTTGTATTTTGCTCCGATTTTTACTTTTGCTCAGCTGCGTCAGAGTTTATTTTCTCAGGTGGTCTCTGCTGAACGATAAGATGGTTTAAGCTCAAGGGAGAAGATGCCTTGCACAGAATAAAACAAATGATCATATTAGAGTTTACTCAAGGGCTACGTTTTTTTTTTTTTTTTGCTTGACTTCTCCTTTTACAGACTAAAAAATGTCATGCATTTCCTTGCAGTTCCTTGGTAATGTTGTTTTTAGCCGTACTGGCAGTCCAACTAAAGGTGCCGTTGGTCCTCCGGTCATCCACTGAACATGTGCTGAATGAATTGACAAAAAATGCAGAGTGGGTATAAATTATAACGCCCAGCGGCTGCGTGGTAATGGCTTTTTGTTTTGTTCCTGCGTTTTGCATCCTACACTTTCAAAGCACGACTTTGTGAGGGCTCAAACCCATGAGGTGATATTCACAACATCACAGAAATCAGAGGATGGATTTTCGTGGCCCTCCAAATTGGGTTTAGTTGCCAAATTTCGGAGGGTTAAGCCACACGGCGTTCAGCCAACAGCAGCGGCGAGGGAGTTTTAAAATCAACAACGATGTTAGCTTAGCAGCTTGTAGCATCAATTCCAGCATAACTGGAGAGTATCTTGGAGTGCAAATACTGCCGGTGAAGGCTTTTTGTCTTGAAAAACATTTATTTGCTCTCCCACCAGCTGGATGTCCCAACTGTTCTAGTAGTGGTTTGCTCATCTGATAGGTTGTGCTTGTAGAGACCAATCATACATTCAGGAATTGCGTACATTTGCAGAAGTATTTACACCCCAGAGAATGTATTTGCTTCTTTTTTTTTAACATTATGCTAACATAAAGTAATACATACTTGTGAAGGAAATTAATCTTGGCTAAGAAAATATGTAAAAACCGATGTCTGCATTTATATTTCTTCCATGTTAACTGTGACTTCTATAAAGACAGCCATTTCAATGTTAGGTTGAAATTATTATTCGAAAATGGTAAGGCCATCCACTTTAACTAAGAGGCAAGCAGAGGAGAGCGGTAATTAGAGAATCAGCCAGGAGGGCTATGAGAACCGCAGATATCCTATAAACGAGTTTCTTACTGACAAGAAATGTTGAAATACTGCTATACGAAATACAGTAAGCCATTTGGGGAACACAGCAAAGGTGTGGAAGATTATTCCATAGTCAGATGAGACATTTAGTAAAGTTTATAACCCTGTTATTGACAGACCACTAATTAAAGTACAAATTACACTGAACCACCTCCCCCTTGAAAAATGTGGGAGGTGGCAGTTTTGTGCTGCAGGGGTGTGAAGATGAATGTGGGTAAATACAGAGCAGTGGTCAATGGTTGTGAATTTTTCTTAGAGGCACTGCACTTGTAAAATGAATGATCCCCATTTTTCACACAACCTGTAAGGTGTGTAACTCTTTGTCATACGAGTCTTTGTAACAGAACAAGTTATTACCACATTACTTTTACAATAAACCTAAGATCTCTTTTTTACGTTTAAGACCATATTGTGTTTTTAGTAGAGGAGACACGGATGAGTCAGAGCATATCTACAGATATATCACATACAGACTCAAATTGTTCCAGCTCCATCCAAGGGTTTTAGGGCAGCTTGAATGTTGACTGTCCTGTTCAATAAGCTCTCACCATAATTCTCCATAAAGGCTCCCCTGACTGAACCCCTGTGATTTGTAAACTGACCTCCAACCCAGGCGAGATTTAAAGAGCATTTAGTCAGAATACAGGTTCTTTCTACGCTAACATAAATTAGAGAGTGGAAGGTTTTTTTTTCCTTTATTTTTCTTTTGGGTTTTTAACAACTTTCCTTTTTTTTGGGCTTACCTCAAAAAAAAGGGGTGCGAGAAAACCATTTGGTGTCTGTATTGCTCTCTTACAAGCACACAAAACAACAATCTTTCCGCTACCTGCAAGGCCAGGGCCGTAAAGATTGATTTTGTGTGTGTGTGTGTGTGTGTGTGTGTGTGTGTGTGTGTGTGTGTGTGTGTGTGTGTGTGTGTGTGTGTGTGTGTGTGTGTGTGTGTGTGTGTGTGTGTGTGTGTGTGTGTGTGTGTG
>JAVLVB010000458.1:1273854-1281848 GCA_032876305.1 Orestias chungarensis | reverse complement strand
CACACACACTCTCACACACTCACACACACACACACTCACACACACACACACACACACACACACACACACACACACACACACACACACACACACACACACACACACACACACACACACACACACACACACACAAGTCAGATAAGCATCTGACAACTTCTTAACACACAACTGAATATTTAACAGGGTGTCATCAAAAGAAGTGTACACATTATATCCAAAATATGGTTTAAACTTATATTAGAAATACTCAAGAAGCACTTCACAGCGCTTTATGCACATCTCTACTGACAGTGCCTGAGCCTGCACTGCAAGCACATGGAACCGGATGCCTTCCTTAGTGCAGTCTATTAACCCTGATGCACATCTGTTTTGACAGGTCAATGTCATCGTCCTGGTGGTGACGATGTACAAGATGGTGAAGCATTCCACCTCCATGAAACCCGACTCGAGCAGGCTGGGGAGTATCAGGTGAGGGGTGTCATTCTAGGAGTTTAAGAGACCGGGTGTGTTGTTGCTCTATGCGCGACCGCGCACGTGTGTTTGTGAGTACTTATGCATGCCGAGAACAGGGTGAGGGGGTGGGATGATGACTTCTATGCAGGGAGAAAAATAATACGCACCATCACCGCTTCTGGCTTGCCTGCTATAATTTCAAAAGCTGTATTTGACCTACACAATTTTATTAGATATTTTACTTCCAGCCAGACCAACGGTTTTCCCTTTCAGATTTTGTTTTCCTTTTCAGTGTGCTGGTGGCTCTTTTTTAGCTCACTTTTATGATTTCAGTATTTGCGTTACTCATGGGTATATTGCCTATTTTATTTCTTCATAAGTGCATTTCTGACCTTTTGGCGTCTCTCTGCTCCTGTGTTCTCGCATGGTTTATAGGCGCATTTGAAAGATGGATCTCAACCATATGTCTTGTTGATTTCAAGACGTGTAAAACTGGGAGGAAAAATTATAAAAACCTTTTTTGTTTTTTAGGAGGGGTTGGGTTGGGGGAGTATTTCCTCCAACTCCCTGCTTCCACTGGGCTGGTTTGGCCTGATAAAACAGAAAATCCCTGACAATTTCTGCACTTGGAGCCTCGTTCAACAATATGCTTGACAGCATGCCAGCATATGTTATGTAGGCGTTTGATTCTTAGGCAGCATCTTAGTTAGCATCTCAGATTTGGGTCCAAACCAAAACAGCCAGAAAAATAAATAAATAAATACATTTAATTGCCTTTCTTGCTTGTTTTATCTCACACAAATGACACATTTGTGGACGCTACATTTTGTGCAACCATAACTAGCAGTGAAAACTGTCATTGATTTAGGTCTACTGCCGCTTAGAGTTTCTGTGTTGTTTATATTGTAACTTGTTAAAAGTTGTGGGTGGGTTTTTGTTTTTTTTTCTGCCCTGGACCAAAGACAAAATTATACCCCTGAAGAAGAAGCAAAAAAAGTGATCAGCATACCTAATAAAGCATGATTTTTATTATGTTGTTTCTTTTCAAGTGACATGTTGATTGTCTATTTCTCCCCTCATCTCCAGACTTGCTGGATCTGTCAGGAATTGTGGGGGGGGGGCAAATTCCATTCTTTCTCTTTCTTTTTTCTGTCACTGAAACTGACGGTTAGGCTATCTTGTGTCTTTTAGGCTTTCCTCAAAAGGCCTAAAGTTTAACCTGCTGTCTGTGCAGTTTTTTAGCTGTCTGAAACAGACCATTGAACCAAATGTCTATCCAGATGTCCATGAAAAAAGATAATTAAAAATCTATTTGATGTTCCTCCATATATATTTAGTGCAGTTCACAGTTTTTTAAATGCATTACTATTCCTTATTCAGCTAATCACTGTCCCTTCTGTTTTGCAGGTCATGGGTGTTGGGTGCGTTTGCGCTGCTTTGTCTTTTGGGCCTCACATGGTCCTTCGGCTTGTTCTTCCTCAATGAGTCATCCATTGTGATGGCTTACCTTTTCACCATTTTCAACACTCTGCAAGGGATGTTCATTTTCATCTTCCATTGTCTGCTTCAGAAAAAAGTAAGAGAAAGAGGAACTTGTTCATCTGTAAAGCTGCTGTACAGTTGCTGTTTGTTAAAGTGTAGTTTACACTTTCTTTTAAAAATATCAATGTCTTTCATTGGGATTTTATGCTACTTTTTGATGTATAGTGAAAGTACTTCATGTTTAATTGAAAAGACAATCATACCTGTTCGAAGTCTCCTTTACTGTAACACCCCAAACAAAAACCCATGGTAAAAAAACAAAAAAAAACTTCCTTTAGATGTCAGATAGGATAGAAAGCAGCTGTTTTCAAGTTTTTCCACAGATTCATAAGATGATTCATATCTAGCCTTTGATAGGGCTGTTTTTAATGGAAGAGTATGCGTGTGTGTGGTCAAGCACGAGTTTGAGTGGTTTGGTGCGCAAATTTGTCTTAATTTTGTTTCCATTATAAAAGCTATTTATACAACCGACCCGCACAACACCATTCTAGAGCCCCCTTTAGTTTTAGGTTTATAGGACAATGGTACAATACTGGCATGACACAACACAGTCCATTGATTGGGTGAAAGAAAAATGTCACTGCTTTCAACAAGTGTGAAACATACTAGTATGTCATATTTGTCTTCACACTAGTATGGTGCATATATCAGACACAAGGCATAAGTCAGTACATTGTGGCTCTGGCTGTTTGTCTTAAATCTTTGCACATGCTTTGAACAGAGTTTCTTCCAGGGTGAAGCTTCATCCTTCTTCCCATTAACCCCATAATTTATCTCACTGATCATGATCATAGCAGTGTGTGTTGTATTGGGATCACAAAGGAATGATTACAATCTGCTAGTTCACAGCTCACACTGTGCTTACCAACATAAAAAAATAAATCTGATCCCACAGGAGTAGACCCCCTCTCATCTTACATGACCATATTAGTTTTGTAAGTAAAACATCAAAGAGGACTTGACGGACATATTACAATAAGAGGAGAGAAACAAAGCATGAATACTGCAAGGCACTGTGTGTATATTTACCTCTTCAAACCACCTTGAACTTTTACAATCATTATTAAATCCTGAGAGATAGAGATGATTAATTGACTATTTTTATTTCCCTACCATTAGAAAAGAATCACTGCAATAATGAAATTATCAACTGATAGATTAACTGGCTAATGTAGCGTATTTTAGTCTACAATTTCTTGCAAGTTGCTCATTATAATTGCACATTTGGTTTCAAGCAATTTGTTTCATGAGAAGGAATTTAAAGTAAGACTGCATGCGAATAAATAACTGATTACAGTTTTTTTCTTACCATTGAATCTCTACTTTTGGCTAATTTAAGGGCAACCCAGTCATCTCCCAATGTTAAGTACATATTTATTCTTAACAACCCTCAAAATATTTTTTTTTATCTACTTACTTAGGCAAATACGATATTCGGAAATGACTTAAATTTTGTAGCACGTTGCAGGTTTCCTGTCATCCCGGTTCTTGCATTTAAACTCCTGTCGGCTGGCTGCCAATAGATAAAGATTTTGGATTTGCACCTCTCCCCGAGGAGCGGGGCATGTGTCAAACCCTATGTCGCTTGTTCAGTTGGTCCTAATCTTTTTTGCTGCTCTGCAGGTCCGGAAGGAGTACAGCAAATGTTTCCATCAGTCCCAGTGTTGTGGCTCTCTGCCTTCTGAGAGCTCCCACAGCTCGGCCAAGGCAGCCACGTCTCGATCCACCGCCCGCTACTCATCTGCCACTCAGGTATGGCAGTGGCAATCAAGGAAAAGTTTAAGCTTTGGAAAGCTACCTTTGAAGGTTTCAGCACTTGACCTTTTCCCTTTTTTTTAGAAGAATAAGTCTAGTAATATTGCTGCATTTCCGTGTCAACAAAGTCAATTCAAAAGTTTAAATTAATCTTCAGATTTTAATAAATTTTTTGCGAGTTACATCTTTAACATCAGATCAAACGCGATTTGTACACACACTGTGTAAAATTATACATACGCTTGTTTTAATTTCTTACTGACCCTTATATTTGATATGACTGCCTATAAAGCTTTATGACTTGGGTTAAAAGTTTCGCAAGCTTCTCACAAATCTTTGTTGGTATTTTGACCCATTCGTCCTGGTGAAACTAAACCCGGTTTAAACATTATCAGATCTTTTCAGTTTTTTAGAGATCAACACTTTGTGATATTCTTTTGAAAGACTCATTTATGCCCAGGTCATATCTCCCCTTTGCAATTACTTAAGCGTCTGCTTCACTATCACTACTATGTATTTTCATACATTGCCAATTTTTCAATGAAATGAGAACAGCCTTTTAGGAAAGCCTGCAAAATGTGATATTGTTGATAAATGCCAAAATAACAATATGACTTGACTAAATATTTAAACACTAAACTCAACAAAGGTGACGTATATATTTCTGCTTTTGGCTCATTGCAAATAAATGACATGTAAACTACTAAGAATAAAGAATCAGTTTATTTATATAGCGCCAATTTACAACAGATGTCGTCTCAAGGCACTTTACAAGAAAATCAATTGAAATCAAAAATACATTATAAAAAATCAATTTGAAAAAGTTTCCAATCTAAGGAACCCCAGCAGATTGCATCAAGTCATTGACTTGCAGCATTCACTCCTCTGGAATCAGCAGACCGAAACAAAGGCCCGTGCTGTCGTTGACTTCACCGCAATCCCTCATACTGAGCATGCATTGGACAGTGGAGAGGAAAAACTCCCCTTTAACAGGAAGAAACCTCCAGCAGAACCAGGCTCAGTACAAGCAGCCATCTGCCAAGACCAACTGGGGGTTTGAAAAGACAGAAAACTAAATTAGAAGCACAGGATACTGAAATAACAGAGTTTATAGCAGCAGTTGTAGAGCGTCACTGGAAGCATCTCTGCCCATGTTCTCATCCAAGAAGCTATTAATGATAACACCTTCTAAAACCCTTCCATGCAACATAATTATCACTAAATATGTATTATTTGCATTTATTACCTGAATAGATTATACTTACATACATATACATACTGAACTGTTTATTGTAGTCCCAGCACGTTTAATCTAGTGTGAGTTTGTTATCAAGATGCATTTGTAATATTTTTAGCCTTGCAAGTTTCCCTGGTTTTCCTCCAAATGTAACAAAAGGTCATTGCAGACAAATACTTCAATTTTGCTTTTAACAGTCATCGGGGCATTTTAAAAAATTAAGCTCTTTGTCCCCAAGTGCATTTACAAACTGTAATATAGAGTTTGATATTCTTTTGGAGTAATGGCTTCTTGCTCGCTCATTGGGTTCACTCTCTTAGCAGCTTAAGCCAGCATCTTCACAAGGTCTTTGCTTTTGTTCTATGGTTGACACAGACCAACTCTGGGACACAAGACCCAACTCCTGCTTTAACAGTATGATGAGCGGACAGCTGCTAATTGACACCAGGGCAAGAAGTCAGATAGTTTACCCGAGACCAAAACTAATGGCAGAGGTACTGAATTCAAAGTGTTTTTAGGGGCAAAAAGTCACATTTCCAAGTGAAAAAGCTGCATTGGGCACATTTTGTTTTTTCAAAAGCAGATGATTAATTGCATAATCTGGCATAAACGAGTTTGGGAAAATCTAAACTCTGTGAGTCATGATGTTCATGATTATCCGTAGCGCCTGTGAAGTTACTGCTTCACAAAAATCTATACCTAAAAACTAAAATCAGATGAACAGAAGAACGTTTGCTGTCGATCAGCTGAGGTTGGCCTCAGGCCTTAATCCATCTTTTAAAATTTTTCAGACTCACCAGGTTTTGAAAATGGAATAAATTCTATCCCGCCATCTAAACACTCCGGGTAACTTGTGTCAGAATTGCGTGTTTTCCGCTGACAACATTGAAACATTTTCTTTCTATTATGTTTCCACCAAATCCCAATGACTGCAGCATATTGATTGTATAAACCCTGGCAATGTTGTTGGAGGTTTGCAGGGCAACGTTGGTTTAACTTCAAGTCATTTTTTTATACAATTAAAGTAAATATCTTGTTTGTTTCTTTGTCTTTAAATGCTTTTGTATGTTTACCTGGCTAAAGATAGTTTGGAAAGAAGGAAGTGTTGATTACAACAACTGATCAAGACTACATTAAGGAGTCTAAAGATATTTTTAAAAGGTGTTAAAAATGATCTTGGTTATAGACTTCATAAGGTGAGGTCTTTTTTTTACAATCAAAGAGATACTGTATGTCTCAGCTAGATATTGAGGCAAAGATTTACATGCTTTCAGAGAGCAGTCAACTATCTTTCAGCACAGTTGTCAAAACAATGAGGTGAGTGGATATATCCATAAACAAATTACAGCCACGACTGATATGATGTTGTAAAACATATTACGTGTTATATTTCATTACACAGGTTACATCAACAGAATAAAAAGAAACAAAGAATAAAAAGGAACTGGTTTTGCAAAGACAGCATGGACCTCACCTGTAATTCATAAAATTAATAGTTACTTAAATGGAACCTCTATTAAAGCTGTGTAAAAAAGCCTTTTGTTCTCCTCCCTTCATAGCATTTCTGTTGGATTAAGGCCTGGGGATAGAGATCACCACAGAAAGGAGGTTGATCTGGTGTCGCGTTAACCATTTTTTTGTTGATTTGGCCAAACGTCATTGTTAAATACTAAATGGCCTGTACTTGTATAATGCTTTATCTAGTCCAGAAGACCCCAAAGCCCTTTACACAATATTTAGTGATTCACCCATTCAGACACTGATGGTGGTGAGCTACATGGTAGCCACAGATGACCTGCGGCAGTCTGACCTTAGAGAAGCTAACCACCAAAAGCAGGCAAGGCAAGCATATGTCTCTTGCCCAAGGGCACAATGACTGAGACAGACAGGGGTGGGGGTTCGAACCAGCAACCCACAAGGTGCAGATGAATTACCAGAGCTACAGCATTACAGATGCCTCTCCATGTTTTGCGATGGCCATTAGGTGTTTTTTTTATTTTTATAAAGCAAACATTTCATGTAAGACCTTGGGCCTTTTTTTCTTAACATCAGTTGCAGACGGACGTCTGATATGTATATGTGGCACCTAATGGTTGGCCACAGGATTCCATCCATTCTGTAAAAGTGAGCATTAAAGGATTTTTCCCCCATCTCTAGGCTTCCTCTTTATCGTGTAGGATAGCAGCAGATGAGTCCATGTTCAGGCTTCATTGTCATGTTTTTGTGAACTCTCAGTAATATTTGTGGCATAAAAGCAACTAGAAACAGACAACCAAAAGAATTTTTTTGATAGTTACCACTGTGGAAGTGGTTAATTACTCCCCCAATGTTAATCAATACATTTGCCATATTTTTTTATATCTTAACATAGTTTTATTTAATTATTATTATTATTTCTCAAAAAGTATTAGACCTGAATTTAAAACACAGGCACCCTGCGGAAAAGAACTGCTGCTCATCCCACTTACGATATATGCTACAAAGACTTTGTGAAGTCTCTTTTAGGCAGTGCCGCTGGGAATTTGGTGGCTGCTTTTACTCTTGCTGCTAAGGGTTGGAGAGAGGAGCTCAGAGTCAAATTACAAGCTGCAAGTTTCTCAGTGGCTCCAATTTTAGCAAACAGTCGATTCAATAGCATGTTGTAGATCTTTGTGATACACAAACATGTCATTAGTCATCGCGTCAATTAGATCCTAATTTATAGAGTATGGCCTGAATCACAAAACCACACAGCCACTCAGGCCTGGGGACCATAAGCCTTGAAACATAACAGCATGGTGTTGAGTACTAATGAGTGGCTGCTTTTTTTTTTTTTCTCAACGCAGAGCCGCATCAGGCGGATGTGGAATGACACTGTGAGAAAGCAGTCGGAGTCATCCTTCATCTCGGGCGACATAAACAGCACCTCCACGCTCAACCAGGGTAAGCAACTGCTGCCTTCGTCATCACCAGACAAGACATGAGCTCTGTTCTCTTTGTGATGGAGCTCTGAATTAACAATAAACAC
>JAVLVB010000458.1:1188854-1268854 GCA_032876305.1 Orestias chungarensis | reverse complement strand
CCTATGCAGACTCATTCCGATAAACCCTCTACAGCAACCCTACCACAAATTGCATTTAGCTTTCCGCACTTCATTTTTTATACTAGTTCTAGAAGTTTTTTTTACCTGTTTTAACCTGCTTTCATATTTTCTTTAACATGCTCGTTTGAAACCCAGCACTTACCACTTCCTTTGTCTGCAACCAACAAACAATCTTCTGCTCACAATTAGTTCTCTTAAATCTGAACTATTGGATAAATTTGGAAATTATCTTGCATGAATGCCCCCTGATATGAGAACCTTCTTTTTTAATCCCTCATCCTGTCTGCTTCTAATACAGCCCTGGGCAACTGCCTATCTTGTTTATATGAAAAGCTGCTACTGAAGCCCAGCTGATCTAGTGAGGTATTTTCCAGAGACTGCTTGTGGTCAGTGCTCGATGAACAGTTCATACAGCATGTAGCTGCACCCTTAAGATACAACTTCAAATTAGAGTATATACGACAGATATAATTTGAAATCCAAGATAAGCCTCGATTAGGGATAAAAAGGGCCCACAATCGCCTTGCTGTTTGCTGCCGGTACTTTTTTACACTTTCAGTAAAAAGAGCTTTAGCTTTTTAAATAATTTTCTGCAATCCACTACCACTGCAATCACATTAGGTCCTCATATAACCAAACTACATCTATCCACTTAAATCTTCAACACTTTAAGATCCATCTTAAACAATTTAGGAAGTTGTGCAGAACCAGAGAAATTGTTGGACATTTGTTCGTGTGCATGGAAAATAAGTGGTTTTATTTAGAATGTATTTTGTTGCTGGTTTTTGTAACATAAAAGGCCAATTAGAAGTTCACATACACTCATCATTTTGTTGGACAATGAATGAATACTGAAAACAATAAAGAAAACAATGCAAATTGATTAATTTTTCCCCCTAAGTAACACAAGGCCAAATGATAACAACAAGTATAACCACACACTTTTACCAATGGCCAGTTCTGCAATCGTCAGCATATTTGTGGCATAACTTCTGCTACAAATAGTTCACTGCACATCTTTAAAAAAAATTAAAGCCCACTTGAATTTGTGAATATTCTTTCTGCTTTACAATAAGCTTGTAACTCTACTGTAGCACACAGATTTGCAGTGGGGTTGCCATAAAGCTGCTTGCCTCAAACTAGTTCTGTTTGTTTTTGGGTGTAATTTAAACACATAGTTTCAATTTTTCAGGTTTTAAATTGGGGTAAAATTGTAGAAATCATTATTAGTTATTGGCCTCTTCTGTTCTATCAATTTTTCACTGTCCAAGTACCACTGGCAGCATATTAGACCCTCAGCATGAGGCTACCACCACTATGCTTGACAATTCTCAGTTCTTATAACATTGTGTCTTAGTGTAGTCACCAAGTGGAGAAACATTCACATAGACTCCTACAAACTTCCTCTAATTTAGGCCAATTATAGTAGTTCTTGTCTTTCACAATAAAACCTTTACTAAGAAGATGTCTGGATTCCAAATATTGATTTTCAAACAGTTGCTTTTTTCCAAGCTTGCACATTTTGCCCACACTAATGTGAAACGATTCATGACAGGCTTAAGCTGATCCTGAGTTCTTCTTGAACACAGCATCCATTTCTTTAGAATAACAGTTTGGGTCAGATGTGAAAAACATGGTCAGAGTTGGCTCTTTTGTCTGATGTATTACCCCCAAACAAATATACATCACAATCGGTTTGAATTGGTCTTATTTCAGGTTTCTAGAATGCCACTCGAAATGCAGCCTTGTTGGAAAATAAAGGGGCTCATGTGTGAAAGCCCATGCTGTGCCAGTAAAATTTAGCAATTTAAATTATCTCCACAAACTCTGCTGAGAACAGTGGTCATACATACAGAGTCCAAATATTAGCGGGGTTGTATATTTGTTTATTCTACTTGAGCCTCAGTGTGAATCACATGTAGTCCATAATAGATTCAAACCTGTGCAATTAGCTGTTGTTTTTTTCTACATTTAATCTCCTAAAAATAAAAATGTTTTAGTTGCAATTTTAAACGCCCCAAAATGAATATAAAAGTCATGCCCGTGCTAAGTGTATGTAAAGTTCTGACATGTAAATGCTTGCTGCAGAATCCTTTCACATGCAGATTCCTGGATTCATCTGTTTTTTTGTTGTTGTTTTTTTGTTTTGTCTTTCAATATTTAAAAAAGTAAATATTTTCCAATCAATTGAAACATTGAAGAGTAATAATGTTTTGATAACTTATAGGAAAACAGCTGAATCCAGGCTGAATGTTACAAGCTTCCACTTTTGTCTTATTTCACTAATTTTGTTATTTCTGCTGCAATTGAAAGAGCATCTGTTTTCCTTTTTCGTTTGTTTGCAAATCAGCTGTTCTTAGGCCAGATAGCCTGAGCAGACACACTTGATGTGAGTGGTGGCAAAGTGAGTCATTGCACGGTGCCTGTGTTTCTTGGTGTGTGGGGGCCTGCTGCTGTTCTCATGGGGCCCCCGGCGCAAAGAGGTGGCTGGCCATCTGTGTTTGACATTACACTTTAGTCTTGCCTTCTTTTACCAGGTGGAATGTTTTATTCATTGTGGATGACACAACATTTTCTCATCCGGTCGTCTTCATCCACTTTGGTTCTGCGCATCACCTATTGCTGTATTTGCTGCTGTGGTGTTACTTGGTCATGAGCTATTTTGGTGTATGTTGTTGTTGTTGTTTATATTTTTGAGTTTTCAATCATTCTTTGGTCTCATTCTCCCAATATTGTTCAGGATCATCACCTATGTTAGCCCAAGAACGTCTGTGATAATGAGGACGGGCATGGTGGGAAGCTAATTGGGTTCTCCTTCGAATTTAATGTTGTTGGACTTACATGAAATGAAAATCAAACCTCTGATCAAAAAGCACAAGTTTAATGTGTCCTGAGCAGTATAAACTGAAGCACATCGCAAAAGTATTAACTCCCCCTTGAACTTTTACAAAAAACATTTCCCGTCCTAAATATACCTTTTAATGGATTTACTGGGATTCTGTGTGGTAGATCAACACAAAGTAGCTTATAAATGTGAGGCTGGAGAAAAATTTCTTTGCTATTGCTAAATAAAATTTGATTTAAATAATTGATTAGAACTGATTTGTAAGTATGTCTAAGACTTGTTAAAGATTTTTTGTTATACAACGTGCAGGAACAAAGTGACGTAAGTCTTAAAGCATAGCTAAGGTACAAAACAATATCTGAAGCAGAGGAAATTTTAACCATCATCTGACAATATAGAGAATGGTACAGCTGCAAACATTCGTGGATATGGCTGGAGATAATCAAGAGAAAGAAACCAGGAGGCCATTAGTAACCTTTGAGAAGCAACGGAGATTAAGTATTATTTGTGCACTCTGAAATTCTGAGTTTTGGGGGAGACATGCCAAAAAAAAAACATTGCATTGAAAACACCGTTTGCAGGTTCCGTGACAAACATCCTGAAGATGGTCCTCTGGTTGGATAACCAGAGACCAAAATGAAACTTTACGGCCTACATGCATAGGCAGAAAACACTGTCCGTTACTCTAAATACATCATTACCATGGTCTAACACGGTAGTGGCATAATTATGCCAAGATATGTTTGTTCCATAAAAGAATTAAAGATGGTTATTTGGCCTGAGCTTGAGCCACATAGCTCAAAGAATGGGGAAAAATCACGGGAAGAGACAGATCCTTGCTGCCGTAATAATAGCCAAAAGTGATTCTACAAATTATTATATATAATACTGTATATTTGTAAAAAGGTTTAGCAAACACACTTCCTTTTCTTCTGCTTGACCAATAATCAGTGTTGTGTTGATCTATTACATAAAAAAGTTCAAGGGTTCCCGAATACATTTGCTAGACCTTGCATACGTGGATAATGTGGTGGTTTTCTTTGTTAACACAAGTAAAATTTTATCTTACCTGCTTTTCCGCCTTTCGTTCTAGGACAGCACTCCCTCAGCAACAGCAGGGACATCAGCGCCATGGACACCCTCCCCCTCAACGGCAATTTCAACAACAGCTACTCACTGCGCGACGATGACTATGAAGCCGTGGGTGTTCGAGCCCCTGGTGACCTGGGGGCCCTCAACCTTGATGACGTCGCATTCGAGAAAATGATCATATCGGAGATTGTCCATAACAACCTTAGGCCCCGTGGGCCCCCCAAAGCTCGCAGCACCCCAAGAGAGAGGGACCGGGCCCCGCCTCCCCACACCAGGGTGACCGTGGACCAAGCAGGGGGTGGGAGTGGGAGCGAGGATGACGCCATCGTGGCAGATCACATGGAGGCCTCATCCCCGCAGAGAGGTGATGGAAGAGGAGGCCACACCACCCTGGAGCTGCTCCTGCACCCCCACCACAAGGAGTTGCTGGAAGCTCCCCTCCTGCCCCAAAGGACTCACTCTCTGCTGTACAGCACCCAGAAAGCCCCCAGGCGCCTGGAGGAACAGAGTGGCCATTGCTCTGAGACTGTCACCGCAGTGGAGGGCCTTGGCTCTCAGTCACCCAGCAACAACAGAGACTCTCTGTATACCAGCATGCCAAATCTGAGAGACTCGCCCTCACCTTCAGCTTCGCCATACCCGCCGGAGGAGGGGGAAGAAGAGGAGGAGCTCTCTCCCTCACCTCACAGCGAATGCGAAGATGAGTATCACAAGAGCATGCCGGAGCTTGGTGACGCTGCACCGCCGCTGTCCTACTACCACATAAACCGGGCCACCAGCGAGGGGCGCATCGTCTCGCCCACCACTGAGGACTGTGAGCAAGATGGCGACGCCCCTAGTGATAGACAAATGCAGCTGATTACCAGCCTCTGAGAGGAGGCGTAGGGACGGGCAGCCCTTGTTTGCACAGGTTTGAACAGTCTGATGCTTTCTGGTGATTTTAAGAGAGCCTGGGGAGCCTGGCTCTGCACATGCCCTTCCTGTTCAGACAGGAAGCGAATAGGAATTAAAAACTTTTTTTTTTTTGTGCACAGAAATCTCATTTTACACACAAGACACACCCAACCGAGGGTAGTCAAATGTGCTGCGGCAGCTCTGCTGCTGGACTAATGAGGTGCAGAGGATAACACAGAGGCCGCAAATTCTAAGATAAGTCTAGTGTTTCTGTCATGCTGAGAGAAAAATCGAAGACTTAGGGATTAAAAAAAAATTCAAACCACCAAACAAAGAACCATGAAGCTCTTGAGATGTTCCTGGGGGACTTTTGCGGAACCAGGGTCCTTTTTTTTAAGTCAAGAAGTGCAGAACAAGAACTAGTGAGGCTCCACTTACACCGTCAGGTCTCGAAAGTTAAGAAACCACTAATTCAGCCTCAGGCCTTATATTTTTCTCTATTGCACAATTAACTGTTGTACATGTAACAGCTGAAAAAATACATATATTTTGCTGTACCACTAGTGTAAAAAGTGAAAACAAAAGGGTAAAGTGAAAAAAAGAAAAAAGAAATGGCAACAATTCAGTAGTTATGCCCTTTCAATGTTAAAATTCTTCAGACAAGGTTAATAAACTGTTGGAAATGTGTTTTTTCCCCTCACACTCTTGACATGTTGTAGAATGTTTAAATATCAAAAAAGGGAAAAAAAAGTTTGAAGACATCAGTCCATATGAATCCAAGTCACATCTTTGATTGTAAAGTGTTTTTTTTTTTTTTTTGCTTTTATGAATTAAGCTTTTTTTTTTCCAGTAGTATATTTGCTAACACCAGGCCATGCAAAGACAAGATTAAAACAAATTGGATCCCTGTGTAATTTATTTTGAAAGAAACTTTTCCATACTTGCCTTTGCAGTTTTTGCAGGTTAGATTTTTTTCTTTTTGCAAACACCTTTTATTTTTTGACAGTAATTAATTAAGTAATAAAAAAATATATAAAAAAGAATCATGCTGGAAAGTGTGAAAAGACATTGTCACACTGATCAGGTGAATTTTATTTCTTTTGTAAGAGCCCATCATCAACTGGTATTTAATTCAACTCCTGTTTGATATCAAATAAATGTGAAACTTTTTCTTGTTCGCAGACATCTGGCTGTTCATTTTTAGCTTTTCTGCTTTGTGGTAAAAAAAGAAAGAAAATATGCTCTGAATTATCCTAATGCAAATGTGTAACTAGTTTCTACAGATCAACATATGTAATAAATCCACTTGTATTCAGCTTTGTAAACATTACCATGCATCAGGGGACAGCATTTAATCTGAATTTGACCTTTCAGTGCAACAAACAAACAACAAAAAAGAGCCCATGACATTCTCACGACAGCAGTTTCTCCCTGCTCCCATTCTGTCTCATTCCCTCTGTGCTTTCCCTTTCTTGTGTATAAGACATCTGTTGTCCATCTGTAAAGTCTGTCCGTTTTATGTCCAGTAACTGATGCATTTGTATCCTCCCTCCTGTGGTGGAAATGGCAGCTGACGAGTTGCACATGGCATCTTGATTTTTTATTTTATTTTGTTTTTTACAGTATGCAATAAACTGCAATACTTAAGCGTTAACAGATACCAAGTGTTTATAATGCCAAAAACTGGTGAATTGGATATGAAGGAAACAGATCTAAGTTCATTCGAATGCAAGTTAAAATTTACTTTTGTTCACAAATTCAGTTGTAATAGTAAAACTTATAGATTGCCTTGCAGCATACACACTCATGGGATAGACAACTTCTCCAAGGTAAGTTACAAGAATAAATACTGTAGCTAAGGTTTTTGGTGCACAGACCTTCTTTTTCTTCCACAAGTGGGTTAGATAACAGTTATAAACTAATACAAGGATAAACTGCACAATGCCTAGACATAGTTTTTATTTTATTTTTGTAAAGCATCATTTCAGGGTAGTAGACATGTAGTAGACATATGTAACATTTTAAATCTCATTATCTAAAACAATCATTCTGTTTTATTCCATGCATTGTACGCGATTTAGTGGAAAAAAAGCTGTGATTTGATGATGCAGTTTATTCAGTTAAACCTGTGAATATTTTTTCCAAAACAAACAAAAAATAAGAAAACAGGAGACAGAATTGATGTGCTGCATTTATTTCCATAATAATGAAGTGATCTTATGAGACCAACCGTCAGAACGGGATTTTTTAAGATAAAATCTGTCCCTGGGGAGTTTGGGGGCTGCTTTCTTTTACATGTTCGGTATATGTCCGCAAAATACCACAGAGCTAATGTTTGTCTTCAAAGCATTGTTTTGTTTTCTTTTTTATGTGAAACTGCAAATCTGTTTCTAATCATCTTCTTCTAGTTGGTAACAAAGTCAGGAGAATTTTACATTGTAATTTTATTAGTTTTTATTTCACTATTTGACTGTATGAATAACAGTATACAGTGGTTTGCAGAAGGATTCACAACATTTGAGCATTTTTTTTTTTCACATTACAACCACAAACATAAATATATTTTACTGGAACTTTACATGAAAGACAGACACAAGTTGGTATATAATTGTAAAGTAGAATGAAAGTTCTACATGATTTGAAACATTTTTCAAAAGTGTGGTCTGCAAAGGTATTCAGCCCCAAAGCCCCCTATACCTAGTGAAACCACTTTTTGCTTCAGTTACAGCTACAAGTCTATAAGGGATTTTCTCTAACAATTTTTCATAATTTTTTCATTGGAACTTCTTACCATTATTCCTTTCAAAACAGTTCGAGCCCAGTAAGATCAGATAGAGAGTGTTTGTAAATGGTAGTTTTCAGATTTTGCCAAAGATTCTTAATTGGGTTTAGGTCTGGAATTTGACTTGGCCATTCTAACACATGAAACGGTTTTGTTTTAACCATTGCTCTGTAGCCTTGGGTTTACGTTTAGGGTTCTTATCCTGCTGGGAGGTAAAGTTCTTCCCCACGCTCAAGTCTTTGCAGACTCCAACTGTTTTTTTTCCAAGATTACTTCATCAGTCTTCCATCAGCTCCAACCAGCTTCCCTTTCCCTGCCGAAAAGAGGAGACCCCAGATCATGACGCTGCCAACACCATATTTGACAGTGTGCAAGATGTCTTCAGAGTGATACTTCACAGTGTCCACCACAAATAGTGTTTTGCATTTTGACAAAAAAGTTATACTTAGGTCTCGTCTGAATAAATCCTCTTCTTCCAAATGTTTGCTCTGTCCCCAAGATGCCTTCTGGCAAATTGTGTTTTTCTTTTAAAAATGTGTTTTCTCTTGCTATTCTTTCCTAAAGACCACGTTTGTCCAGTGTGTGACCAAAATTTGACCTGTGGACAGATTTCCCCTTCTTAAGCTGTGAATCTCTGCATGTCATCAGTCACTATGGGCATCTTGACAGCATCTGTGTTCAGTGTTTCTGTTTCTGCTCGTAAGTTTAGGTAGATGGTCTTGTCTTGGTAGGTTTAGAGTTGTGCCACACTCTTTTCATTTCCGGATGTGGAATTGATTTTATCGATTCCCTGTCTGATGTGTTCCTTGGACTTCATGATGCTGTTTGCTTCCCGATATTTTTCTTACCAACCTTTGACCCCTTACAGACCGGCTAGTAGGCTATCTTGTCAATTGTAACCGGTGTATACTATTAGTGTACTTTACTGATATCCTAGTCTTATACAATCGGTTAACCTTGATGTGTTCTGTTGAAGAAGGAAGACAGACCACAGGAGTTGCTGGTTGTTCTTTAATGCAGGTTGCTGGCGGAGGCCTGCAAAAATAGAAATGAAAATGTCCTTTAACATGCAGCTCTTCCATTCACAGGAGTCGGAATTCCCCTCTTCTCGGGCAGCCCAGCGCCAACTCAGTATAGTACCACTATAATGAAATAGGTAGGTTTCTTGTCAAATATAAAAAACTTTGAAATAATCACATATCACAGATGTTTTGTGCCCTTAATACAACCAGCTTAAACATTGTAGAATAAAAGAACCCAAATACACTTACCTGCACAAATAGAAATAAAAATTCCCTTTAACATGCAGCTCTTCCATTCACAGGAGTCGGAATTCCCCTAACAAATAAGCACAACTGTCATGAGACGCTCTCTTAAAGTTACAGTACAGGTTCTAGTGCCTATCAAAATAAGTAAAATAATAAAGTTCTGAAATATTAAAAAAAAATAGCATTCTTCAGTGTTAATCAGGATTTGGTGAAATTTCAAAGATTATATTAATAAAAAAATAAAAGGACATTTTCTAAAGTTGTTACACAATCATAAGAAAACTTCTGAAGATAATTGGTTGCCTTTAGAGATAATGTTGCACACTGCACTTTTTTAGTCTTTTATTTGTAAATATTATTTTTCTCCATGTTTTATTTACTTTTTATGTCACAATTTTATGTGTGTTTAACAAGTTAAATTAAAATTTGTAAGTAAAAAGTTAATTAAGTAAAAATGTAATGATACATTACTTCCAAAATTGTTTCCGAAGTAAAAGTAATGAAAAAAGTAAGTATTCTTTTTATATAATTAAAATCTTTTTAGCTTTCAATCACTTTTGCACAATAAAATTCCTTCCCATTATCATCAGTTTCAAACCCTTCACACATATCGTCAATAGGACTAGAATCTGTACATTAAATGGGCCTTTTTCATATAAATATGATCCAATGTAATTCTAGTTGTGTTTTTAGGCTGGTAAATGAACTCACCCAGTCTCAAGTCTATTTCAGCTGGTTGCCCAGTACTAAGCTCCAACCATATACCCTCTTACTCTGTCTAGCTTCTCTTTCCCTGATGAAGAATAACAACTATACAGCTACTGCAACCATTTTTCCCATTTTTGGCTAGGGATATTTTTTCACCACATAGCATTTTCCATAAAACATTAATGCATGTGGTTGTAACATAACAATATCAGGAGGTGTAAACATTTTCACAATCCACTGTTAAACAAAAAAAAAAATCTGAATTCCACTTTGTTGACATGGTAGTGTGTAATCTTTTGATTATAAAATCCTCCCCCACCTTCCAAACTGAATACTCGCCCCCTCCTTTACATGAAAATTAACAAAACAATAACTGACACCAAACAAATAAACAGAGTTAATTTGAAGGCTTAACTTTGAAACTAGTTAGATGCTTTTCTTTTAAGTTTGTGTTCAGAAAAAGCTGCTGCTTTTTGTAGTGAGCCTGCAAATTTTCATTCATCCATCAGCTTTCTATTGTACCATTTTGCAGGTAAAAGTTGCATAAACCTAAATTATTATTTTTTTAAATGTCACAGGAGGTAGGTGGTAAAGAAAAACTGCCAGGACAGAAGCACACTCCAGGCCATATCTTTGAGGATTAATACATATTATTTTTGCATTCTTACTCTTGAGGGTCGCTCTCTGCTGCTTAAATCCCTGTTAATCAAAGTCAAAAGTAACTCCTGAGTTGGAGGAGTGCTTGTTTGCACTGCTGTTTTGTTTTATCTGCCACGTCATCTCACATTATAGTATATTGACAAGGATTAAGGACCTAGTATATATTGTGAGTTAATTTTTTTGACATTGATTTGATATTCTGGGTATGCCTTGACTTTGTTAGTTATAACAAGTATTAAAGAGTTAATTAGTAAACCAAATCAAACCCTAACCCATCCCAATATTTTGCTGGCAAAACTGGTTAAGCTGAAGTTTAAAATGTCCATATCTAACAGACAAGCAAGCTAATAAAAGACATATGTAGTAAAATTTATCTAATTTTACTGCTTTTTGATTTTGTAACTGCTGCTCATAACATGAATGTCCAACCCAGATAAAAAGGTACTGTCCTACAGTATGTTTACTATGGTAACTATCCAACTATAAAACCTGTTTAAATTTCCATATATTTGTGTCTTATTATGTATGATTTATCTCTTGGTCTATTGTACCTCAGAGTATTTACTGGCACAAAATGTGCAACACTTGCCCAAGAAAAATGTGTAGTATGCATTTGGAATCATTTCTCCCCACAGGCAGTGATCAAAAGCCAACATTTGTTTTGTCTAAAAGTGGTGGCAGTTGGCTCAAATAGGTTGCATGTGAGTATTTTTTGCAGAAAAATGCTGCTAGGGATTTATATGAGGGTATCATTATGGAAGAGTTTAATCCATAACGACAAACAGATACAATTTTGCAATCCATCACTAGCCAATTTGTACGCTAGGGGTGAAGTGCGGCGAGAAAACTGAACTGTAGGTTCCAGGGTGATTCATTCACACATGCGATTCTCATTTGACAATCACGCCAATGAAATTATGAAAGGCTGCAAATAGTTTTTTAGCACCAATGGTAGGCCAAAGGAAACAAGTAGCTACATCAGCTTGTTTAACCTCCTTAGCCTAACTAGAATGTTAGGATCAGCTGATTTTTCTTTGACTTCTTTGACAAGATGGTCAAAAATTAATTTGACAAAATGTTTGAATAGGACACTTCCCTGTAAAAGATGGTTCCTTGTAAAAGTATTCATACCTCTTGGACTTGAACATATTTTCTCATGTTACAGCATCAAACCATAATGTAATACATTGGCATTTTAGGTCACTAAAAGTAGTGCATAACTGTGAAGTGGAAGGAATGCACTTATATTCTGCCCCCTTATTGTAGTTCCTCTTAATAAAATCTACACTAAATGACTAATACTAGCTAATCTAGCAGATAAATCAAGGATAAAATTGATTTTATATGCCAGTCTAAAGTCAGTCTGCCAAAAGCTTTGGAGGGGACACAGCATGCATACAAAAATAAAGGATAAAGGCAGAAATAAAGTGTTTGGTCTGCATGCCAGATGCTAAAAATCCACATACCACTTAACGCAAAGACCAACAAGGCTGCAAGAGACTTCATACTAGGTCAGAGGTCCATCTTCCTGCATGACTACAACTGTTAACCAGCACATTTTTGTGCTAGAATGGTCTAGTCAAATAGCAGACACATTTGACACAAGGCTTAAATAAATATGTTTATTGACACATCCAATTTAAACCAATCCAAGCTTAAGCTGTTTTGCCACAAAGAATGGACGGAGGTTTTCACTCCCTTCTTGTGTTAAATTGGTAGAGACATACCACAAAACACTTGTAGCTGCAATGACATTAGGAGTTAGCCTTAAGAAAGTATTACTTTATCAATAATTTGCCCTAAAATTTATTGTTTGAATGAGCCAAAAAGGTTAAAAAAATTAATGGGGTTTAAATGGCTTTGTGAGAATGTGGTTTACTGTGCATCATCAGGAAAAACTCCCATGACAAATCTTAAAGATTTAGCAAAAAATGGAAATGTCTTTCATATGTATGTTTCTTAAGAGTTTTCCAGCATAGTTGGCCACACACGCATTCACCGGCCTCAAAGCCGAAGTAGTTGCCGCAGGATCTATGTGGTGCAGTTTATTAAGTGGAAGTTGGTTGCCAGTTTGCTGTCAGGAAACTGACGTGGAGGCCAAAGCAAAGGTCTGGGTGCAGTATGGCTCTCTGCATTGTTTTCTGAATATCAAGTGCTCGGTTTACGCAGATCCCTCCAAAGATCCCCCAGAGACAACAATCCCATCTGTATTTCATACAGATTTCTGGCTTCAATTCAGTTATAAATTAAATTAAACACAGAGCTTGATGACCTGCTAGCAGTTCACTGAAGAACGGACGGGCATTGTCGGTGAAAGCTTCCTTTCCACATGCAGGCTCCACCAAGAGACAAACACTTCAGGATGAGTCTGATGTCACAGCTAGGACTTTTTCCTCCAGGGTGTGTGATGAGTTTTTCTCCCGTCCGCTTGAAAAAAGGACAACATTTTGATAAACAAATGTGCTGAGCTTCGCTTTGCAATTGTAAGGATCAGGTTTGCATGATACATATATATTGGTTCATTATCACTAAGTCACCTGTGCTCTGTATTAGCTTTCTCACTGCATTATTATTTTTTAAGAATATTGCATTCAGAGATTGAACAATGTATAGATGATTCATACTTTTCTTCAAATAACAGTGTGGGAGTTGTGTTGCGAGGGGGGAGGGAGACAAGGGGGGATCAAGACACAAAGATCAACGTTTCTCAGGCTCTCCTCATCCCGCTGTGACAGTTTTTAGCCATTCATCCTCTTCAAAGACACTCTTTACACTTCTGACTTTTCACTGTGTCGCTGACATTACCATCGGTGCTTATCTGATGATATTATGAGGCACCATATTAGGCATGCAGTGCTTGCAGTGCAAATTAGGGGAAAAAAAAGTTGCAGAAGTTTGTCAGAGATGAAAAGTGCCTTATTTATCAAATCATCTTTTATCTTGGTGCAGTCAAAGCCCGGCATTCATGGGGCAGCGGGCAAATGACGACTCAATAAATAATGCCCGGTCCGAGCAAACATTACCATGTTTTCATTTGGAGCTGTTTGATGTTCCAGTTCCTGCCGCTGGTGATTTGAACATTATTTTATGTCCATCATCAAAAAGACATCAAACAAGATGCTTCATTCAAAATCAGATCACAGGCCGGACCGGAATGCGCTGTATTTGTCTGCATGTGGGTGCTCTGTATGTATACGCACACATAGTGCTCTGAAATTTACCAAAACATATTTTTCCTCAGGAAATCTCCTGAAACTTATTGAAATGATTATTATGTTTACAGAATCAGCTTTTTTTTAAGCCCGCTCTGGCAAAGCCTTGTTTGGGAAAACATAACAGTATTATTAAAACTATGAGGCAGCCTTGCAAAAGATGTTTACTTTCTTGGATAGTGATCTTTTCTATAGCTTGTGCCGGACCTACGCACAATTACTTTATCAAAACCATAATGCAGTAGGAGTATTGGATATCCCGGGGCCCCCAGCTTACATTCTTTTACCTTTCCATATTACAGGATGAAGATAAAGAACATCTGAATAACTCCTGCTCCGCTGTCGTCATCTCACCAAACAACAGGGCATTGAGGAGGCTCACATGGACGCCATGTGCATTTCAAGTTAAAGGAAAACCCAAACTCGTATGTTTTCAAGATGAGCAAAAAGAATATCAGCTAAGTTTTCCAGAAAAGCCTACTGTTTTTTGCAAAAGTCTTTACAGTTTCTTAAAATGTGTTCCCATTTCTACAAATTGCATTTTATTTTAGTTGGATAGACCAACAGAAAGTAAAAAAGTAATGGGGTAAAAGGAAAAAAAAATACATTGTTGAGTTTACATACCAAAACTAAAAACTGTGGCGTACATTTTGTATTTGGCCCATCCAAGTAGATTCAGAGGAGATGCAGCAAAACACATCTCAACTCTAGCTATCTGTTGACCTGAAAACTATTGGCTTCGGATTCTACACATCTGGTTTTATGGATGATGGGCAAAATAAAAAAGCCTTGAGAAGTCCTGTTGTTAGTCTACCACAAGCCATGTAAGGCACAGAGCAAACATTTAAAATAAGCTCTTCTGCTCAAATGAGGCCAAATCCGAACATGAAAACACATGCATGAAGTGGAAAAAACAAAATTGTCAGTCACCCTCCCCATGATGAAACATGGTGGTGGCAGCCTCATAAAGGGACAACTGAATTTGGAAAAATCGTACAAAAATAAAAATAAAAAAATAAAAAGCTTTGTCCTGTCGTGTCAGTTTGTCTCTAACTGAACTATGTAGTTGTAGTGTGACAAAACCCAGAGCCTACTTGCCGCAAGGCAACAGTGCTACCCACTGTGCCACTGTGCAGCCTTACTAGAAACATTATGTAAAACAAAAAACACAAAAACACGTCCCATGGAGAACTCTCAAAAGAAATATGGACTTGGTTCATCTTTAGGACTGGAGAGTGTTGTGAGAAATTTAGACGTCAGGCTAAAATTTTCTCAGGTTACCCCCTGTTTTTAAGCCATTCTGGTAGGACTCGATAGGATTTCTTACCCACTGAGCTTTCTGATGAATAAAAGAAAACGATTGTTTCTCGCAGAGCCCCAGAAAGGCGGTAGGGGAGAAAGCGGGAGATATAAAACGGGGTGGGAGTGCAGGGGGTACATTGTGAGACAGACGGTGAGCAGCAGCCTAACAAGTCAGAAACTATCTGAGTCTGAGCCCGGCAGCCGTAAAACTGTCATACCTCGTAGGAAACAGCAGCACTGACCTCAGAGCTGGGCTAAAGTAGTCTGTCCCACCCATTACACCATAAACACTCCGCAGAGGCCGGTGTTTTTGCTGGGTTTGTCTCTGTTAACATAATAGCAATAAAATCCCAGGAGGTACAAAGATAACATACGGCTGCTATTAGTCAAACACTTTACACAGGTATTTTTCCATATTTAAGCAAATTGCTCTGACAGTTTTTTTGGACATTTGAGATGAAAATGTAATGGTTGTAATTTTTTTAAATGTACAACTTTATTGCATGAAAATAAAGGTAAATGCGGTGGTTTGCAAATGCATCCCCAACCGTTTAAGCTTTCACATTTTTTTGCATTGCTATTCAGGCTTCACCTGGGTATGTTCTACATTTGCAATTTATCCAAAGAAAACACATCCAAAAGAGACAAAATATTTAATAAGGTGCTTCTGGTTTGTTTCTCTGAAAATTCACAAAAAGTAGGAAGCAAAAGTTGAGCATTAATCACTTTCAGACAGTGCGCGCCGTTCTTTTGTTACCCCCAACTTCGCAGTTGGATAACCCGAAACAATTTGTAGTATTAAACTGCGGGGTGCCCTTATTTAAAAGGCTGTTATTCACAGCTAATTTACTTACAGTTTGGTATAATCGTCCAGCCAGGATGTAGTCTACCTCATCTGAATGAGAAACACAGTGGTACAGTAACATGTGGAGATAATTATGAAGCTAAGATAATCAATGTCATGCTTGAAGTTGCAGTCAAAAGACGCCCAAAACAAAGTTTTCTCGAGCCCTTGGTTTGAAAATCAAAGTGACGGGCTCAGAAAGGGGGTTTGAGCCACTGCTTTGCAACTGCTGAAACTTAATGGAGTGTGTAGCTATGAAATGCTTTATTAACGCCTGCTTTTGGAGAAACCAAAGTGACCTTTACTAAGTATTAAATGTACATCAGCGCGGTTTATATTTCAACAAAATATTTAGTTCAGTACCAAAGACAGACAAAGCCGAGCCACAATTAAGGATTTCTAAATAAAAGGAAACAATTACAGAGTAAATAAAATAGTTAAGGATTGCATTTTTTTTGAAAATATAAAATTTATGGCAGAGTGAAGAAAGAGAAGTGGAAAAAAATTAAGATCAGATTTCAGAGGAAAGGCCTTTTGATAATTCAGTTATAAATTAAATATTCCCTGAAGCGAGGTTTAGTTCTGTGTCTCATGTCAGGAGATCCCACAGTGGGTCCAAAACTGAGCACAGATTCTCTTTCATTTTTGCTTCAAAATATGAAATCCGGCTCCTGCTACTAACCATTGATTAGACACAGTTGTTTTCCAGTACAAGGGGCAGCATCTGCCAAAAATGTCCAAAGACGGATCTAAAACATGTACAAAAAAAAATATGCTTAGGTATCTTTTGTTAAATATAGAATACATATCTTTTACACTAACATTTGAACCTTTTTTTTTTTTTTTACTATGTCCCTAACAAAAAAAGCACAGCAATGAGTGACAATAGAGTTTAAAAGTAACATTTTATCTCAGAGGGTACTAAAATTTGTTATATTTCTACTAGGTTCAGAAGGAGCTACATTACATAAGCTATTCAAAACTATGTCCATTCACATCGAATAATTGTTACATATATATTCAGTTTCTAAAATACTCTGACATAAACAGCAGAATAAATTTTAACTACTGACTGCAAGGTTTAAGTGGAGCACTGAATAATGCAAAGAAGTAGACCTGGAACTGACAGGTCGACTCTATATTCCTTCTACCCAGAGAACAGCTTGAGATTTCCCTCGGTGGGCCCGACAAGTGCCGCTGGGATGAGGGAATGGTTCCCCCTTTGACCCGATCTCTGATAATCACCAGACAATGACTGGATACATTGATCATCATGTAAACCAATAAAATGAGAAATAAAAAAGAAAGAAAGAAAGATTGTGTGTGCTAAGAAAACAGATCAAACCATCATTATTAAAAAAAACAACTTGTAGTTATTATACTATCTACTTATCTATACTATTTGATAAGTATGTCTAAAAAAGGACGCTACAATATTTTAAATTTTGACCCAAAAAAAAAAATTTTATTCTGTATCTTCCATGTACAGGGTTGTTTAAAAAAACAAACAACAAAAAGTCTCACTATTACCATACATGAGGTTAAATTGTCTTTACGGTGTTAGCACCACTAAAACTTAATTCAACAACAAATTAATTGTCAGCACAGCAGAAAGGGGTTATATCATGGCTTAATCTACTAAATAAGACTTAATACCTATTAAGGGAATTACTGAGTTGAATTTAATACATGCCTTATATTTTATCTTCATACAATTTACCAAACTTTTATTTATTTAATGACAAAAGGCACAGAGGGACAAAGCCACAAAATATTACCGGTATATTGAAAACTTTAACTTTCTAATGGGAAAACAAATCTTTAGTTTAAAGCAGAAGAGACTAGGACCAAAAAAACACAAAATCAGAAGGATTTTACTTTATTAATGACAACAGCAAGTTGTGATATTAAGCTGGTGAATAAACTTAACCCATGCACAAGGGAAGCAGTAGGCAAGCGAAGCTGAACATAACATGAACAAACCGTTCTGTTCTCAAAATAAGAAGAACGCCACAAACTTAGAGTTAGGCTGTAAGAATCACCGCCTGTTGGAATGATCAGTTGCCGATTGGAGCTAAGTGCCATTCGCCTTATTGTGATAGCACTTTTAAAACCTGGCACGCATTTTACAAGGTTAAATCCAATGTATCTTGTAAATATTTTAACCTCTGAACTGATATGTCTGCATTTTGTTTTACATCTCTATGGTGACAGTACAACACAATACCAGGTCCTTTTTTGGTTACATCACTCTTTTTACGTCAATATAGTTTTTATTGAGTTGTTACAGTTTAAAGTATTCTATTTCCAGAGCTCACATCTATTTCAGCAGAAAAAACATGTCATGAGTATATAAAAAAGAAAGCATTCAGTAGATTCCTGCCCTGTGTGTTACCTCTGCTGATCCTTTTCATGCTGCCTGGCTTTTAAAACTAGAGACACTTCTCAATTTGAGACCCCTGCGAGTGAGGATTTTCCCTTTAGATACCAAGAAATTTGTTTTTGTAAGTGAAAAAAAAACCCACATTTGTTACCTGTTATTTTTGAAAACACAAAACAAATTAAGTCAGATTAAAAGAAACATTGCTCTATTTTCTTTAAAATACATAGTTTTTTCAATATACTAATAGAATCGATCCAAAGGTACCAGCACACTGGAATGAGAAGGAAAGATATTTTTTCTTCAGAAATTAGCTCAAATTGTTGTTGTTGTTTTTTTTTTGTATTAGCTTGAAGATCAATATAAGTGGTCAAAGCCAATTAGGTATTTTTTATAAATGGCTGTATTATCAGTCAGCCTTGGATGGGCTGAGGGTAATGTGCATGTTGTACTCAACATGAAACACTGTGACACAGAAAAGATGAAAAAATCACGTGTTGAGCTTCCTTCAGCATTTAGTGGGAAGATTTATTCTTCTTCTGTGTTGAACATGAACTACATTTACAACACTTTGTATCAAATACTTCATATATCAAGTACTTCAGGTATCACTGAGTAACTGCGAGATAGCCCTTACATTCTGTAAATCACAAATGCCATGAATTAAATCAGGTTTTCTTTAGTCAGTGTTTAACTTAAACAAATTTTTGCCCTTGTTTTCCGCGATATTTCGTATTTTTAACCTTTTAACAGCTTTTACCATTTCAACTTTACAAAAATTACATTTGTTTAAACATTTTTAAAACATTTTTGTCTTTAGCATCACTCAAAGTCGTAACAGACTAATAGTAGCTTGTTTTTTTTTTTTTAGACAGAACAAAATTATTAGAAACTAAAAATGTGTGATGCTCCTTCAATGCCGTTTGTTTTTACTAAAACTCACACACCTTATACTCATTCAATGTATTAAACAGACATTTAAATTGTGCACAAAAAAAACCAGAAACTAAAACAATGTTCTTTGTGTGAACTCTTTGGGAAAATGCACAGTATGGAATTTACAATTCAATAACCTCACACTTTTACAGGTAATAGATCAAAACATGCGTTAAAAAACATACTTACTGACCTACTGACCTGTGCACAGAAAGGAGGAAACATGCATGTGTTAAGCTTCCTTTAGCATTTAGAAGGAAGATTTCCCAGAAACCACAATAGGTTGCTTTACGGTTGAAAAATGGTCAAAACGGTCGATTTTTGGTTAAGGCCTATGATTAACCAAAAATCAATGATTAAACAATCATCTCATTCTAGCCAATTAATACCTGTTAAAAAGATGACATCTAATCAATGTTGGTTTTAGGTTGAATTCTAATGATTGAAATGCCAACGTCTAATCAATGTAGAATCAATGCATGCTGTTTGCCCCCCCCCCTCTTTTCCCCCTTCTCCTCCTGGATGCACTCTGGGTGAAACCATTTTATCAGTGGGCGGGGATTTATCATGTTTTAAATTAATCACAATAGTTTGAGAAGGACAATGGGTTGTGATCTTCCCTTTCCATATTTATTTGTAAATTTTTTTTACATATTGTGTCAGAAAACATCTAATTTCAATGAGTGGAGCAGTCCACCTCCCACCCTCACAAGAGTGGTATGTCCCAAACTGACAATCGCTTATGACAGAGGTCTTCAACGTTTTCCTCAAACTGATGGCTAAATGGAGCGGGGACCGCCTAATTTATATATATATATATACTTAATATATGTAATGTCTATTTCATATGTAGTAATGTAACGAAAGTAATTTTGCCCTGGGATTATTAAAGTATTTCTGATTCTGAAACCTCGTTGATGGGAGAGCTGTTGTGAATGAAACGGTGCCCAGCTTGAAAGAGCTTCTGTGTGTCGCTGAATGTGTGCATTGATGACTGAAAGACATCTTCTGTGTCAAGGAACTGGTTTTAAGACCCAAGTGCAGTACAACGTCAGGTAGAGTTTAAAGTACTTTATTTTTAGGCGTAGCAACAAGCAGGTAATTTAACTGGCAGCAGGAAACAGTCTTTGGTTAACTCCAGGCATCAACAGGAAACAAGGAGACTGGTGAATCCTCACAGCATTGGCAACAAGCTGATCATTCACCTGACAGCAGAAGACAGGCCTAGGTAAGCTCCAGACACCAACAGGAAGCGGGCAGGCTGGTGAGCGCTTTGGTTGGTTATCAGCCGAACAAACAAAATCCGAAGGGGACAGACAAAAGGCTTGTCGTGGATGGGCAGAAGGTCGGGGCAGAGACGAGAAGACATGGTCAGCTGGAGTCGAAACCAAGAATTTAAATCAAGAATCAATGCTGGAATGAAGTGCATGCTGCAACGACAATCTGGCACTAAATGAGGGAAACACTGCTGCTAAAATGCTGACTGGCTGACGAGCAGTGATGCGCTGCAGCTGAGGGTGAACAGGTGTGGAAGGTTGGAGCTGATTAGGAGGTGCTGCAGATAAGTGGGAGACCTCACACACCACAGCCAACAGGGCAGAATGTGACATTCTGCCTCTTTTTATCTGTTTAGTACACTGTGTTGAATTCATGTTAATGTATATTTAAAGACATTTCAATTAGTGGAAAAAATTGCAGGGAGGAATATAAAAAAAAGTCTTATCAACTAAAACTTTCATGACCCCCATGCAAATCCTCCACGGACCCCCTGTTGAAGACCTCTGGCTTATGAATTTCATTTCTGTTCTACCAACGCACGTTGAAAGTAAGTATACTTTTGATCTTAATTGTATTTATTGAAAATAGCTCAATTGGTTTGACTTTATGCTCTTGCTTGTAAGGTAACTGTGTGATATATGTCAATTAACATTTATGTATCTTACTTAAATTAATACGGACACTCAAATTAATATTAATGAATATTCGTTGGGATGTTATTTGATTCTGAGTGTACAAGTGGAGTTTTACGGTTGTTGTGTCTGTTCTCAGACCTAACATTATTTGATGTTATGAAAGAGAGAACAGAGAGTGAAGGAACAAACTAGAGAACACTAACAAAACTTAACCAAACAAGAAAATAACCCAAACAAAGCAATAACTAAATATAAATAATGAAAACAACAACAGACTGAACCAAACCAAAACACGGATCATGACAGTGCCCACTGTGCAGTACAAATGAAAAAACAGAGGGAGGCTCTGATATATAAATTGCTAAAATATTTCCTAAGTAAAATCAAATATTAATGCCATATTGTCATTTTTAAGTTTGTTTTCACAGATTTTAGGAAAATAATTGAAGATATTTTAGGAAGGCTTAATATCCATTATTTTTTTCAATTATGTGTTCAACTATGTGTTCAATTATGATATTATGTGTTTAACACACTGACCACTTGGAATCGTTAGTTACGATGTACCCCTATCAGCAGAAACTACTTGGTAATAATCTAAACTTTTCTAATGGTTTTAATGTCAAATGTACATCAACCAATAATTGATTCCTTAACTTTGATTCAATTTAAAATAGATGATCATTTAGATAATGGTTGAATCAATATTGATATAACATCGGTCGTGATTGAAAATCTAACATTTATTTAATATAAAATCAGCTAAAATGATTATTTAAATCTTAAACTAGATTATGGTTAAATCGATATTGCTATTCGATCAGTTATGGTTGAAAAGCTAACGTAGATTCAACATGTAAGTCACGACCACTTTTTGTGTAATTTCAAGATCAGGCTTCAACATTGATTCAATATTTCTGCCTAACCATATTTCTATGTTCATTCACTCATATTTAACAAATTTATACTCATTTGTATAACAAATACAATGATTACAGTTAAAGATAAAGAATATAAAAAGAAATAATATTAGGGTGCCCATTTTTATACCTAGTGTTTTTGTATGCTTAAAACAACTTGTTTTTCCACACCTCTACAGCAGCTAAACTAAAACAAGTACACAGGAGATTATTTTAAGCATTGAAAGGTCTATTTGAATGAAATAAATAAAAGTGAACAAATCTGAAAGCTGAGAAAGACCTTTCTTCAGTTGTTTTTTTTATATATAATCAGCAAAAAACTATATTATTCATGGCTGAAAAATGTTATTTTTCTGCAGCTTGAAGATCTAAGCATGTACAGCTGTGTAGTTTTCAGCAACCCTAAATAAATCCTGACCTGTCCCTTTAAGGGGAACCATATATTCTGCATTTGGCCATTATTTTTTAGAATGTTTATGTCTTTTTATAATTCGGGTTTATTCATAAGAAAAGAAACAACAACCTTTCAGGTACTGGAAAATATGATATGCGAAGACACTTAACAGTTTCTATAAGCTGTTGCAGATATTAACTTACTTTTATATTTTATTTATTTATTCACTTTTTTATGTTTTGTTTGGCTTGAACTAGTTTAAATCAAAATCTTAAAGGCTGTTTTATGTGATGACGTTGTGCATATTTAATTTAAAGGTATAGGTTCAAACTTTATTGGTTAAAAATGAAACCTTCTCTTAGACCTGTCTTATTCTAACCCAGCAATATATTAGCAGTGGGTTTTGCTGTTTTGGATATTTCTGTCTTTATACAGATAATTCTCTGTTAATTTAGAGTGTGGGTATCGAAGCTTCCATATTTCCCACAGCCTTCTCAAGTATTCCCACTGCCTATGTTTACTGGAGCAGGACCAATCCAACGTTGCCTTATTGTTTTCCCGTGTCCCTATCATGTTCCAGTACCCCAATTTTTATTGGACCCTATGGTTTGACATTTTTTACTTGCAAGATTATTCATGCTTACATAAAAAAAAATTTCTATACATGTTTTTTCCCTCTCAAAATGTTTTGCATTTTAGGATTTCAGCTCTTGGCCTGCACCTTGTGTTGCTCATTTTTTTTGGGGGGGGCGGGTTGTCTTCCTTTTAAACAACCTCAAAACAAAAATTAGTTCTATTGTGTTTTTGTGCACCACTGAAAAGACAGAAAAGGGATGCATACATCTTAAAAGATTAAATATAAGCTTTCATTCTGCAGGGCATTGATGTGGATGCACTTGTGTGTCAATATTCTATATTCTTTTATTCAAATTTTAAGTGCTAAACATTTTTAGTAATTTACAAGACTAAGGTAACTAAATGCTATTATGTTTTTAACTGTGAAGCAATGACACCAAAGGAAACCTCTTCAGTGCAACAGTAAATAAGCTTAGAGGTTTAAAATGAATATAAAGTTTATAGTTGGGGTATAGAAAGTAATCACATTGCATTGTGTAAAGACATAACTACATAGAAAACGAACCTTTTAGCCATTTATGTACAACAATCAAAAACATCTAACTAAAATGTGATTGATTCTATAGTTTATGGGTTTAACACACTCATTATATTTGCAATTAATTACAACCAAGTGCTTGTGTAAATCTAGAACACCCCCCCCCCCCCCCCCCCCCATGAAGGTTATATCTACTGACAACTACAAACATTACCTAAAGATATTCCCCATGCCCTAAGTGCAAGTGATTTTGCTTTTCAGATGGGGTTTTATATTACGTTAGGGGTCACAATAATCTTTCTTTCTTTTTTAATCTAAAGTGGCATTAAAAGTGTATCTATTTTTTATCTGGGCACACCCTTGGTGCCAGAGGATTATCTTTTTTTCCCCCTCACTTGATTTTTAGACAACATTTTTTGGCTTTCCCTTGTGGGTTTCTGGTGCGGGTGCTAACTGTTGTTAATGCATCTTTAAAAGGCTGCAGCTGGAAAAGTGAACAAGAACAATTTTTAAACAACCCCACAAAGCCCCTAAAGCCTAAACCCTGAGAGCTGTTTCTGAGCGCCTCTAGCAAAAAGAGGTAACTGTCCTCTAAACCCCCTAGACTCCAAATAGCTGAATGTCAATCTTTTACCTTGTTCAAAGCCAGTTGACAGTTGCCTTTCATTTCTCTCTGAGAGCCTATCAAATATTAATTTTCAAAACATCCTGTGGCCAAGGATGTATTTCTTTTACTAACATAATTCAAATTTGGAGGTGGTTCGGAAGAGATATAGCGGAGACCTTGAAGTCATCCCAGAGAAATAGGGAGGACGGGACTTGTGTTGTAGTTTATTTCAAGAGGGGGAGACTTGTCCTGCATGTACCTAGCATATATTTTCACAGCAAACTGCAAATCTTGAGGGGAACTCTGAGGTGAGGATGATTCATTTCATCATAACTAGTACGTATGGCCCAGCTGCATTCTTCAAGTACACTATTGTGTGTGCTAAAATAATCTGTTCACTTTGGGGAAAAGATGATTTCTATTAGATGTCCTTGAGTATGATAAAACACACAGTCTGTCTCTGGGACATCAGCTTTTGGAACTGAGGACAGAAAGGAAATGTTACATGAGTGAACGACACAGGCAACAATTAACTTAATGAGAGAAAGGGTGTAAGTATGTGAGTCATCTAAGCAGACAATTGGGCAAATGCGCTACCGTTCGTATTAGATCCAGTATCCTGGGGCATCATTGCGTGTTATGAGTTCTGTATTAATTGCTGCCTTTGGGAGCGTTTGTTCTTGACGTAATGGCTTGTCAAAAAGAGAGCTGACTCCCGCAGAAACACAAGCAGCTTAGCGGCATTTTTGGTGCCAAATAATTCAAGCTTTTAAACAGACAGACTAGATTAGAAGCAGAAGGGACAACACATTTGGTACATTTAGCCCTCTGCAGTGCTTGTTTGATATTTATAAAAAAAAGAAATAAATTTAATCAGAGTTATTCTGCAGTTACCACAAAATGAAGATACGAGAATTATAAAAAACGGACCAGAATAATTTTTGGATCATAGTGGTTTTAAACATTGCACTGCACACATAAACCTAGATTAAATATAACACGCAGCGCCCAATGCCTTTATACAAATAAAAAAGTAAATTCACAAATTCTGAATAAATTCCTTGTCCCAGCTACATCGAGGCCAGATTAGTATCAGATCTGTAGAATCTGACTTAGAGACTGACTTATATAAAAGCTGTTTAAAAAAACATGTATTAGACAAAAATATGCAAAATTAATAAATCTTTTGAATTGAGAGTTCAGTGACTTTTGAAAAACTTGAACTTTGTCCAATCAGAATTATGTTAACATGCTCTCTTGGGTACCTGAACTAGGACCTGAACTACTGTTCAAGTATGCCTATACGTCATGCTTGCTAGGCCGTGGGATTTTTCTAAAAAGCATTTCTTATTAGCATCCAAAACAAAAAACTAAAACAAAAACGGCAACTCATGGAAACAATTCATTGTCTTATTACTTAACCGCCTTCCTGGGAGGTATGAGAGCTGCTGGGAGTGTTGAGGTTTTCCAAAGTACTGAAAGCTTATTTATACCTTTTATTTCAATTTTAAAAACATTTATTTTGTTCTATAGCATTTCTTATTTATTATTATTCCAGACACTTTTATATATATAATAGTTTTAACAAAATTGCTTACACTTTTATAATTTCATTTTTTATAAATAAAAAAATGTTTTATCCTTGATCTGAATTCAGAACTAAACACAACACTTAATTAAACATAATTTTTTCATAAGAAATTCAGTGATTCATAAAAAGAAATATCTAAATAATTATTTTTTTCTTAAAAACAGATGAACTGAAATTAAAAACAGACTGGAGAAAATGTTCCTAAATGTAATAGAAATAACCGAATTGTTAACAAATACTTTCACAAATTTCATAAATATATAATACATTAATAAATTTATGAAATATGTTTTTGTCAAACTGTTTTTTGATGTCACAATAGTTTGTGCTCAAATTCGCAGTTTTGGCCTTTATTGTGACATTTCATATGTCAAGTATAACAACAATAATTCAGAAAGTTAGAATAGATAAAACTGAATAGTGTAAGTAAGCTTAAATAAAAACAAAAAATAAACAAATTAATGTAGGGGTTATGGACTAGTACGGATTAATAGGAAAAAAAAGGAATACAACAAAAGATGTTGAAATAAAATTGTGAAAGCATAAGTAATAATAAGTAATGGTAAAAATACGGCAGTCAATGTATCCATAACAAAATACCAAACTAGAGCTTGATAAAAGCTGGTTGCTCTGTATCTCAGCCTTTCATCTAAAATTAAACTAAAGTTGCACATCAGCAAGTTTATGATCCAGGATCTCAGTGTCACTTTCACATTTACTGCCCTACTTGACAGTTTGACACACAAGTGCATCCACATCAATACCCTGAAAAGGGGGCACCCATGCAAATGCACGCCTGCCACAGACACACACACATGCCCTGTTGGACTTCGTAGCCTCGCGACCGTCATGTCCATCTTTTCAAACACTGTCCAGACAGGAAAAAAACCTTTGCCATCAACTCTCCTCTCTGAACCTGTCCATCAATGTCACTCTGGATCACTGATGCAGAACTCATCTTTCCTCTCCCGCTGCTCTCCTCCGGACTGGACTCGCTCGGGCTATAGTCCCTCATATCGCTGTCAGGAGTCCCAACTGACAGCCTGCTGCTGCAGCTGATTCCAGTTTGCTGGCCCTGCTATGGGCTAATGCCAGCAATCTGTGTTCTGGCAGTGGGAGGGCGTCTGGTAGGAGAAGAAAAAAGCTTTGAGAGGTACAGTATGATGATGGAGTTATTCATATGGACATCTTTGCATGTCCAAAAAACTAAGCATGAGCATGAAACCTCTTGCATGAAACTTCTGACTTCAGTTTGAGATTGCAAAAACTCTCCCTGGGTAAAAAAATTACATTGTTTCAACTATTGGATATGACTGGATGTCACACCAGTTCTCCACTTTTGCACGAGCAGTCTCTGTCGGCACCACATGCGTGAATTCTATCGCAGTGGCTGGGGTTTCCAGAGATCTCTGGATCTCTCAAACAAACCACAACAGGCGGTAAAACCCGACTTCTCAGCCTCCCACAGAGACAGGGACAGCCGGTGGAGAAGTGAGAGTGGGGATTGGAATTTAATTACAGCCTTAAAGCCCTCAGAGTCCAATATGAGAGAGAGGGATGAGGCATAAATCTACTGGGGTGCCTTTGTTTGTGCGGTGGCTACAACAAGAAAAATCATTCAAAACCCACTGCGGAGACACTGAAGTCTGGAGAGTGGTGGTTCAAAGTTTGACAAATTAACAACTGGGCTTTCAAAGGGCTGACACTCACTCATTCCTAAAACTTTCTTTAATTAAAGTGTACATTTTTGTTCTTTTATGAAAAGCCATGCTTCAATAACAGACTGGAAGTAACAATGACAAATATAGTTTTGATTGCACACACACTGGGAAAATTGCCTACCACTATATCTGACTGTATATTAAAATTAGGGTATTTTCAACAACTGACAAAACAGTGAGATTTCTTTTTTTTTTGTATGTTTTACACTGGGAGAAACACTGCAGAGCTTACTGATTAACTGCTGAAAACGTTTGCTAAACTATTGCAGGAGATGAAATTCCCAGGAAAAATGAATCTGACTTTCCATATTGTGCTGAATAAACCCAGCTCCCCTGCGGCTCAGTGATAAAAATATACAGCAGAGAAAATAAGTATTGAAAAAGTCAATGTTTTTCTCAGTAAATACATATCTAAAGAGGCTTTTGAAGAGAAATTCATACCAGATGTCGTGGGGGGAATAAAGCTTGTAATCCACACATACAAAGACATTGCAACAAACAAGTGCATAAAATAAAGTTTGTACAACAAAGTAGAACAACACATTAAACATGCATACTAAAATTTATTTCAATTTACTTGCCTCCCTGGCTCTGATACAGCTTTGACCCAACACTCCACACAAATCATTCTGCTATTCTGTTTTCAAGGTTTGGGTTCCTCTTTATTAAACTCAAACCTCACTTTTTACCATAAAACAGTTTTATTTGTTTTTTCCTAATTCCAATGGAGATTATTGTTTTCCATTCTCAATTATTTACAATGTTCCGAATAAGAATGTCTATACTTGTACATCTAAATAAAGTCTGGCAATACAGTATTCCTGAAAACACTGTAATGTTCCCACCTCCAAATGTACTTTTTATATGGTAAATTTTTTTTGTGTGTGATTTGCAGAATGATTCCTTAATCAAACATTGTTTGTGCAGCAACATCAAAAGAGATCAGATTTGGTTGCATTCAACAAGACCATATAGTTTACATTTTCTGACACAAACTCTAAACATACTTTATCTTCAGCAGTGGAGTGTAGTGCAATGAGTCTGAATCAAAGAAATATCCTTTAATCACTCTGTAATCAGTCTCATGAGAATGATTTGCAACAACAAGGTTGAGAAGATCTTAAGAGACTATTTAGCTTTTAACTCTGATGCTTCTTGTTCAATACTTCGAGAATGGGTTTTTACAGGCAATCATTAGGAAATAAGGAATTTAGATTAATGAAACAAGCCTAGATCAATTAGCACTGAGAGAGGACAGAGCTATTTTGTAAATGCTGACAGAATCCTTTTTTTTTTTTTTGGCTGTTTTTTTTCTTTTTACTATGCTTGTTGAAGCAACTTTTAGTCATTTGCAGTTCCACTTTATTATTGGTATCTTAATTTAAGGACTAATTTACTTTTGGTTTCCTCCATGGATTAGTTAGGTTGTTACCCATAGCTGGTGTGAATTTAAGATCAATAGCCTCATTAGAAATACATATACAATGAAAAATGTGGATAAGTTCAATGTTTCTTTCCCCTGCTGTGGATGTATGGTTATGAGGGAGCACATGGCCTTCTGATTCAATTCAAAGCTGCTTTGGTGCACACATTAAGGGGACTTACTGGGCTGCAGACTTGCTAGGCTAGCGGTGAAACCCAAAAATCTGCACAGTGACATAAAAGTCACAGTGGCTGCATCACAATCCATTGTGTTCCAGCCAGTGTTGGCCTCAGGATACAAATCAGACAAGCTCCACATGCTATAAAACACCGAAAGATAAAAACCCAAAGGATGTTGTTTGTCTCTTTTGCCTTTTCTTCGCATTAGCAGCAAAAAATATAGTCTGGAAGTGTTGCTTTAGGACGCTACTAGAGTGTGATAGGTGTGACAGACAACACTGAAGGGTTGCATTCAACATTGCGTGACCTACAGTCTAAATCGGAATAAAAGAGAGTGAAATCTGGCTTGTAGCTCTGTGTGAGGAGGCAGTCAGGGGGTGGGGCACCCTCTAGTGTAGAAATCCAGATGTTGATCACTGCCAAAAAATTCCAAAATCCTGAAGTTGTTGCCAAAAGGGAGACTGCAAAGCCTTCTCTATGTAAAAAAAAAAAAAAATCAGCAAATCACTCCCTATATTTCATTCCGTAAAAAATATGGAGACATTTAAGCTGAGACAGCCATGGGAATCCAAACCACATGTCTTCTTCTGTTAGGGTTTCTTAAATCACCTCAGCTCTGTTAAAACATAATATCAGGGTATGATTTGACACATCACTGAATATATGTGTGGGTATGACATATGTAGAGGTTTTATAGGATACAAAAATGTGGGCTATCCTATATACCAGCACGGTATTCTTCTGCACTGATATTAACTTACCAGATTTGCATAAGGAGCTAATTTAATTCTAAGGATAAAAGTTTTGGGAGCTGAACTTTGCTCTTACATAAGCGACCATGCTCAAACGTCCCAAAACTCAACGTTTGAACTAAGATAATGAGTCTGACATAAAAGAATAATTAAAAAAACAAAAACTGTTATGTTCTGGACTGCTTAAATGGAAGCTCTGGGACCAAGAGAGTAAAGGAGAATCAAAAAAGAAGATCCTCCTGACAAAAAGATTGCTGAGAAATGTCTAAAACCTGTAAGATTGTCCCAGGTGGGTACATGCAGATTCCACATGTTTTCGATTCTTTTGTGTGAAAACAGCCCAGCGTGCGTCATCCTCCCACCCGTTTCAGTTTGAGATTTATTCCTCCAACTTTGTGTCAGTTTTCCTGACAGATACAATCTCTTTCAACAAATGCGTCAACTTTTTCTCTTTCTCCAGAAGCTTTGAGGTGCTATTGACCAGATGTTTTATTCTCACTTCATTTAGAGATGTTTTAAATACAACAAAGTTGATCAAAGAGTAATACAAAATGTATCTAGTACATATGTTCAGTGGTAGTAGGAAAAGCCGTATGGGGGTATTCAAATGTGAACGAGCTATCCAATAAATGTTAATGGTTACTTTGAGATGCCACCTCCAACCTGACATTTTCTCCCCATAAAATCCGAGCAAAGCGACAGTGTGAGCCAGAAATAACATGTGCATGCAGTTTTCATTCCCCTTGAACTTGTCCACATTTTGTCACTTTTCAACCACAGACATAAGTGAACTGCACTTGGGATTTTATTTTATAATATACCAACATAAAGTACTTGTAAAATGAAAGTGTCCAATTTGTATTTGGTCTATTCCAACTTAGAATCCAGTGTTACCATTTTCCATCAGAGGTAATTTAATAAGTAAACACACTATTTGTTTGTGATTTAATAGAAGTTTAAATACATATGATAGTTCTTCAAGCTTTTTTTAACCACATGAGTAAACAAACAGCACCAAGGAGATGGAAGAATGAAGCAGGCAAATGAGGGATAAAATTGTGGAAAAAAATGTTATTCTGGTTTTACAGATGAACGTCTCAATGCACAATGCAGTTCAATCTATTATCTGAATAGGACACAACTGCAAATCTACATCTGACAGATCGGGCATTAGTCAGAGGAGCAGAAAGGAGGCCTATAGCAACTCTGGAGGAGCCACAGTGATCCACAACTCAACAGGGAGAATGTTTTAAAACAAAAACTATTAGTCATAACTTCCACAAATCCTGTCTTTATGGAAAACCTGCCAAAAATAAAAATAAAAGCAAATTGTTGAAAACAAGCCACCATAAGTCCTCTTTGCAGATTGCCAGATGTAGGGGACTCAGCAACCGCATGCTTTTGGTCATATGAAATCAATTGGAAGCTTCTTCTGTCTAAAAATGCATAACTTTGGTTTGCAAAGCTGGATGAGAATGAACCCCAAGACATCCGGAGCAGCGTCCATTGAAAAGATGAGATCAAAGTGAAGATGTTTGACCTTTAAAGGAAGGTAAAAATGGTGTTTCAGCAATCAATCCTGGTGGTCGGGGTATGATGACTCAGGATTGTCTTGTAGCTACAAGTCATGGACACCTTGCAGCCATCAAGTCCATGGATTCTTTTGAGTGCCAAAGTGTTTCATGAAAACTGGGTGGTATCTGTCCACAGCTGTGCTACAATGCATTTATACAAGCAATATAAACCAACAGGTAGAAAAGGGAAAAGAATGAAAATATTGTGATAGCTGAAAAAAATCAACCCAGTTAAAAATGTTGCTTTAATAGGGCTCTGCAGAAAACAAATCCCCAGAAACCTTAGAAAACAGGAGTAGAACTATGCAAATGATTATGTAAAATTATTGCTTCTAAAGGTGACAAGCAGTTTAATGAAAGCAAACAGCGCTCGCAGAATTTGTGGGGCACCTCTGGTAAAATGCATAAAGACATAAAAAAAATGTTTCAACACAATAGCATGATTGCACACGACAGAACATAAGGTATTTTCAAATGTAATATTCTTGTAGCGGGGATTGTAAGACGCATATTACATATACTCAGTTGTCTTGTTTGACTAGCATTCTGTCATGTTTTCCCCATCTTTAGAGAATTAGACCTCTTTATTAGACCATACTTATAGGGAAAAAATAGGTCATAGGTCTCGATTGGCCTGAAATTTATAGTAAAACTTTGCTCAAAGGCAACATGGTGAAGATTAGACTTTTGTAAAATTTACAGGGGTGATTACGCTACTGCAAGTAACATTTGTACACATTTGAGAGAACATTTAAAAGTCAGAGTGCCCTGCTCCTCTACTGTTTACACTTATTCAACCTTGTCCTCTTCTTTTAAGAAAACACTGTTTACATATAAATGTTTTTCCTTCTCAAAGAATACTTTTTATTTCATCAAATTTATATATTTATGTTGAGCAAGGTGACATAAAAGTCAAATTACTTGTTTCTATGCACAAACTAAGCCAAAACAACTGATTCGGAATTTGTAATGTAGGTCTCTCTTCTCCTCTTTGCCAGCAATCCCGATGGTATAGAGAGCGTTATATGACTTGTGCAATCAGTTTATATATTTGATATTTTTGTTTCACCTGGTGCCGCAATGTGATGTGTAATGCATGTTTTTTATCCACCTATTTTTGATCCTTAAAAAACTTTTTTTTGGTATCTTAAACTATAAAACTTTAAGAGAATGTGCCCTCTCTGCCCATAAACTCTATGAATGTGTACTGTTAGAAAAAGCACAATCTGACTTCATAATCTGACATTACTTTGAGTTGATACAACAAATACTTTTTTCTTACTCTTGGCAGGAATAGAAAGTGTTTGACTGATTTTGACTGAATGTCAAAAAGAGGATCATAATGACAGTAATACTTACACCACGTTTATTACAAACTTACAGAAGAAAGACAGCCTGGAACATTAACATGAGAGAAGCAAAGTAATAATTGCTTCACCAACCGTTTTCAGTAAGTTTAAGTTTTAGTTCTTGTTTTTTTGTTTGTTTTTTGTGAAAGTAGAAAGGACGCAAGGAGACATTGGACCTTGTTCTTTAAATTTAAAGGACCAGTCAGACATTTAGTCTAATCATCTACATCAGTATTTTGGCTTTTAATGGTGTATTTAAAACCCTTATTGTTAAAGTAAGATTGGATGAGCAACAATCAATAAACAGTGGATTTAGTGTAATCCAGATGGACAACATTAAGATACAGACTAAATGTCACTTACCTTAATGTACAGAAATCACATACTAATTATAGCTATGAACAAGCTTTTGACATGATCTGGCTGGATATCTGGGCCAGCTTTCTTATTAGAAATGGTAAAGCTCATTTAAATTAGTTAGCTTCCTAGCATGGGTTGCATTATAAGCGTAATTTAAAGGCAATGTTGGCTCGGTCTCTTTATAACATAACTTTGTTTGAATCAGGTATCGAAGTGTATAATTTAGGTGTTGTTTGGGTTGAAATAAAAATAAAAACCTCTTCATAATATTTTCTAAAACACTTGAATGTTTTAGGGTTTTGATTCCATCCAGGAAAATCTTTGGTTGAAACGTATTAATGAAAGCCCTTAACTAAATGACATTCAAGCAAACGATTAGTGACCATAATGCTCTGAGCAATACTGCAAAAATCTGTGGGGAGAAAAAACAGTTTGCAGCTACCTAAGCAATTTAGATGAGATTTCTCCTGATTGTTCACATCTGTTTTTACTTTTTTTGATGGAAGGTCTCACTGGTTTTTCCTGTATAGATTTAACATGGACTGTGATCTTGATGATGTGGCTCAGTGGGTAGATTGATTATCTTGTAGTCAGAAACTTTTGGGTTTTATCTTTCTCATAGAACATATCACCACAATCCGAAATAAAAGTCCCCCTAACAGTCTGTCATCTAGGTAAACAAGCAAACTATCTGACTAACTGTTCTATACTAAACTGTCTGGACAGAACAAAAAAAAACAAAAAACTTTCACTTGCAAATATTATGTTTCCATTACTTACTAAATGCACTTAAATTACAAAAAAAAAAATCTGATATTAATCATTAAACCTAAAACTACTTGCTGCATATCAGGTAAAATGAAAGTGACTTTTTTCCCGCTTTATTACATGTAATTGTTAAAATTATCCCAAAAAATGACTTCTATCACCAGTTTACACAAACACAGTTATACAGACTCCTACGGTTAATTATGGAAAGACAGACCTGTGACATGTTTTCATAACATTTCTGTACATTCTTTCCTCCTTGATGAAAAAAAACTGCTGAAAAAAATAAAAACCTGCTTGGCTCCAAACAGAATTTAAAGGCTGGCGGTACATAAATGACTTTTATGAACTTTGACATGACAACATGACTGGTTGTATTCATCTATGTGTAGGCTGCAACTGACCAGCCATGGAGGATGGCTGTGTCAGTTGCTGAGGTTAATTAGCTATCTGGAAACTATTTCAGCATTGCCAACTTTGTGTCACTTCAGGTATGTCTCTGTTTAAGGATTTCATAACTAAGCATAGGTGGCTGCCATGGGCCCACAAAACTTTCCTATTATGTAGAATTACACAGACATTACGCAAAAATGCAGACTCACCCACACAATCCTCTATCCTATGTTCTTTAGACTAACAACTGAATAGCTTATCAAATTAGCTTTTTATTTTATTTTAAGAAAACTAAACTAAATTATATAAAAAATACATTATTCTTAATGTAACTAAAATGATTTGTAAACAATTCTTTAAGAGCCAAATAAGAATCTTTAACTTTCTTGTGTTTTTTTTTACACATCGGATAAATTGATTGAAAACATTTTCAGGATTTAGGGTAGACTAATAGGCTTAAGTAATGTGATTTGTGCTTAATTTAAGCAAAATGTACTTTGGAACTTTAAAAAAAAATACTACTCTTATTTATTTAAATTATTTATTGAAAACATATTTTGAAGGAGGAAGGCTCTTTGGAGTTTTTGCCTGAATGCCACCCTAAACATAACTTCAAAAAATCTATACCCACTGTACAATAGTCCAGCTTTGAACAGGCTGCAAATTGATGTTTTCTTGGTGCAAAATCTACAGAAGATATAGTTTTTTTTTGTTAATATGTTCATTTTTTGTTGTAAAGAACCTTTATTTAGTGTGGAAAAATGCGTAAACGTTTGACTTCTGCAGATGTTTTAGATTTTGAACTGGAGCAGATCAAGTGCGGTCCAGAATCTTCAAAAGTTAAGTAATTAGCCCTTAAGTTGTGTTTAAAGTAGGGCAATTTCAGCATTATTAGCTAGCTGAGGTAAACATCAGCATTTTTTTTAAGGTTGCTTAGATTATGATTCCTTTTTCAAGTTAACTGAGGGTGTTCATTGAAAAGAGTTAAACTAGTTTAAGGTTTAATTTTCATCTACTTTGAGCAAGCGAGCATCCCTGGTAGATATTCCTGTCATGTGTCGGCCAGTGTGACAGTTGATTACATGAGAGACATAAGGCATGTTAGTGGACGGACAATGCTGGCCAAGATGTTGCACAGATTTTATAATGCATTTTCCCCTCTGCATGGTTCTCAAGGAAGCTGACATCTGTTATGCCTGCTCCCAGGAGATGGTTAATCTTAAGGAAGACACTACTTGATTCATAACATAGAAGAAGAAATCATGCTTTGTTTATATATATTATGCATGTTTGCGAATAGCAAATAAGTAATTTACTTGTGACTATGTAGACAGATAGGAACATATTTTAAATTATACATAGTATGAGTTTCAGTTTCTTGCCCAAAAGCACTCAAAATAAAATAAGGCAAGCTCAAAGGAAACCACACCTAATTTAGCTTCAAATTCAGGGATATTTTCTGCTCAAAAAGAAAGTTGCTGCTTATTAGTTATGACTAATTTTATAAGAAATATTTTTTATATTTTTTTGTTTTTTTGCATTATAAAGGTTCAAAAGAAGTCACTTTCAGTATATGAAATGCATTCTAGTTTTATTTTTTTTGTTTTTTTTACTTTGGGAAATTTAACTATGCTCGGATTACATGATGAAAATGTTGTGTTTTCATTGATTCTGTCAAAGCTAAACAAACTAACACAAACACTGTACACTCTTGCCAGTAGATAATTTCATTATGAAAGACCAGATGTATTAACCTCATCTTTTGTGCCTGTATTAGTGCCTTGATTTATTTGTCTGCTGCAGCAACATGCTCAAACACTGTTGATTCATGAAACTGATAGCACCCCTGATGTGCCATCATCTCCTCTGAGAACACAGTTATTATGGCACAATCCATAGGAAAAGTCTGTGACTTTTATGCAAAACAGCACAGCAAGTTTTTGACAGCTGCTTCTTCAGAATTGATGTTACATTTCTTCACACAGTAAAATTAAAGAAGGTCTTACATTGTGAAATAAATGTGAAGACGCAGTGGTTCTGTACAAACATGAATATATAATAATATTACTTCAAATAACAAAGAAAGGCATTAAAATTCTATTTGTTAGAAACGATTATTAGTGTTTAGCTTACTGTAAATTGAAAAGGAAGCACATATAATATGGATTCAAAATCTTATTTGGCGCAGCAGTATGAAATTATTGATTGACACCAGTTATTATTCAAGCTTTTCACTAAGTAACTCATTCAATTGCAAAAAGGCTGAGTTCTCTCACTTCATCCAACATTACAATGAAGGAGGATCTCTAAAGCTTTTGTTGAATATGCATTCTGACAGCACTCAGTAAAACGCTCTCCTTTTTTTTTTTTTACATTAACACTTGAACTGATGTTCTTTTTTGCGGAACGAATTTTAATGTTTAACATTCAAGTGCAAGGGTGTGTGATCAGAGTTAGGAGGGCAAAGACATGAAGAGGATTATAACCAGCAAGTTCAAACCCAAAAAAGAAGGGAAAAAAAAGACTGTTGCATTGTTCACAGTGAGTGATTGCTGAGAGTGAGCATTAGCCATGCTGGCTGCGGAGCCCCAAATAGTATTTTACCATGGTGAAAGGGGTGTGTGTTTGTGTCTGTTAGCATGACATCTGGGTTTTAATTCTGCGAGAAAAATCCCATATCTCCATGAGCCGACTAACACAAGCCATCTGAAGAGAATACAGATGAGAAACTTTCCCTCTGTTCTCCCAGAACCTCCGTCAACAGCCGTGCATGGAAACGCATAGTGACCTTGACTGTTTATATATTCCCGTCTGGTCTGTGTTCCCAAAAGCAAGCTTTCTCACATGTCTCCATAGTGTTTCGATACATAGCACCTACAAAGGCGAGAGAGGGATTTGAAATGAAATATTTTAGTAGTACTCTGGTCTGAACTGTTTCTGCACAGAGGGCTTGTTTGTCAGACTCATATGTATGCGCAGATTGGAGGAAAATATGTGCATTTGCAGATCAATATGACTTCATTTCACATGGCTTGCAGGATTTATTATCATCAATCGTTTTAATGAGCTAGCAAGTGATAGGGCAACAAGATTACTAAGAGTAATGCTCCGTGGGGATAGTGCGAAGATCGCCACCAGATGGTTCAGCTGGGGAACGACCAGAATACCAAGCAGGCTTCACAAACAGAATGGTTTGACTTGCGGTGTTGATGTGATTCCTGCTGTTTACAAAAACAGACCTGAAATAGCCTGTTAGTGGGTTTACAGTAGGAAAAAATGAAAACCAAAGGAAAATGATTCAGCAGTCAAAAAAATTGGGTTCTTCCTTAGGAAACACGCCATGACTAAAATACAGAACAAGTGAAGAAAAGTCAACTTCAACTGAATGGCACAGTGGGTTACTGTGCCTCACCATAGTTACAAGGAGGATACTAGGAGACAAACACACGCTGACACAAACATTTTTATTTATTTATTTTCTTTATAAAAATAACCAAAAAGGTTGGGTGTCCATTTATGGTCAACCCATGAATCAAAACAAAAGGTTCATTTTGGTCCTGTGCAACTTAAGCAGCCACTTTTACATATCTGCAGCGTCCCTATCATGACTTGCAGCAAACTGCATAGATCACTTCTTGTTTCTTACTCTCAGGATTTTAAGAAAACGGACTATTTAAAATGTTAGTGTCAATAGATTTTCCAATCAGAACCTTGTATCTCTGAAGCTCCTCCAGGGTTAAATTGTTCCCCAGGACTACTTCTTTGATCAAGTTTTTTTTCTTAACCTTACAGTCTATTTAATAATAATACTAATAATATTATTATTACATGTAACTTTATGATGCCTTTCTGAAACAGGTTGTCCATGACAATCACTTTTAGCTCAATGTTCTTTTCATTTTCTCTTTTCATCTCTCTTTCCCCATAACCAAATCCCCTGCATGTCTGTTATGTTCCTTGGTTTTCATGCTGCCAATGAAGCACTTATATACAGTAACAGCATATCTATATCTAACTTTTCAGATTTTAATCTTTTTTATTTATTTTTTTATTGTATTCTTTCGTGATCATTTCACAAATGCAAACAACTATCTGTTTGTTTTTATTTGTAGTAAAATATACTCAGGTTTTTGATTGTCACATGACAAAATGTGAAGTAGGCTACATATATTTTGGAGAAAGTAGTCAAACGAAACTATTGTGTATGCTAAAAAAATTTCATTACCACATTATATTCTGAACCCTCATCCTGGCTAAGCTTCCTAGCGACATGCCAGGTCTTTGAAGCCCTCTGTTACCGCACAGGTGAAACAGGAATTGTTCCATTTAATACCTGTCACATTGTCAGTCGAGTCGCTAGTCTTTCAGCCACCTCAAGCCCTTTGTGATGCAGGAGAGAGGCAAAAGAGAACTATGAATTAAATCTGTAACTGATCTTGCCCCCAGCATACCTCTGAAATCAGCAGTGCTTTTATATGCCTTTCATTTCATTCTGTTTTGATCATTCTCAGCCCTTAATTGGAGCTGTGCAGCAGGCAAACCTGGGCTGGAGGAAAAAAAAAGTGGAACACAAAAGGCCCAGCTATCAATGCCCCTAAAAAGACTGAGATGAGCTAAGAATACCACTCCCAAATTTTTTGATTTATAAAGGGAAAGTTAGTCTTGTTGAATGCTAAAAGATCACAAAACCCTACAGGAAACAACTATGTCTTGAGCAGAGAGGCTGTGCATTCAGACTTCTGTGCTTGGAGTTAGAAGCTATTTAACAACGAATTCCCTACTGAACACCAATGCCTTTCGGCCAAAACTGTCTCCCCATGTCCAAGGAAAAATTTGGTGCTATTTGAAAACAGCCCTAATGTGAATCGAACTTAAATCCAGAAAGAGTCACATCCTATTAAAGCAGACACCATGCATGGAGCACGTGTTTGCAATGGGTAAATATTTAGAGCAGTGGCGGTTGACATTTTATTGGCTAGAAAGTCGCCTCTACAGCATGTTTTGCTGGTGCCAAAAAGTAATTTATTCCGCACTTGCAATGGCAAGCAGTGAGAAAATAGAACAATGCACGAGTTATTAACTGAACGGGCACAATTGTGGAAGCGCTGTTGATAAAAATTACAGTAAAAATAGTGCACGGCCATGCCAGTGATAAGGAATTTCTATCTGAGTGACGGGAGAACTCAGCGAAAAATACAGACTTAAGGTCAAGTCAATGAAATGTCCAAGATATGCCTGATTAGATTAATATCATCCGTTGAATCTGCTCTGTTTGACCTTTCGCTTTGATCTTTAACACAAACCAGCCAATAAGCCACTTACCCAGCGGCTCGGCCTAATTAAACTATACTCTGATTCACATAACACTTTGAAAAGCTTTCATCTAGCCTTTATTAACATTTATCCACATCTGTCGAAAATGTTCAAGGGCACACATGACAGCGAAATATTACCACCAAGACCGAAATCTTTTGCAAACCAAACAAGAGTCGGGCGGCTCGAAAAGGGAGGGAAAAAAGGAAACTTCAAACAGATTGATGAAGCATCATCAAAATGAGAGTTCCCCCCTCAGCACACTCATCTCTGTTGCTCTCCCAGACATTACAGGCACTCCAAAAGATGCTGTCTGTGGAATTGACTAGCAGAGCCAGGTTGGGCGTTTGATCTTATTCATGATTATTGCTGTGCTCATAATTGATACGTGTTTGTCCCCCTGTTGCTGCAGGTCTGGGTAAGATATTTAATCAGTGATCGCAGTGGTGTGCCTTCATTCTTTTCCAATGCCTAGTGTACCCTTTCGCCTTTGTCCCTGAGGTAAAGCCAACAATTACATCAGCAACATCAGCTGCAGAATGCATAGAAATTTTGTAATGTACACAACAGGGCATTTTTAAGGTGATTACCAAGCATACACTCAAGAACACATAAGCTTTTTGGACTGATCACATGTTTGTTTAGCACTTATAGGATGTTTACTGTTTACAGAATTTCCAATTTGAAGCTAAACTTACATATTTAAAAGTTGCTGAAAATATACATTCCCCTGTCAACATCATCATAAATATTAGATTAATTTAAATATTTAATGATGGATTCTTTTCCCAGGGTGACAAGATCATACAAAATAACAAAACTTTTTAAAACTTGAACTAACACGAAAGACTTTTTGGAAGAGTTATTTTAAATACTAGTTTTCCTTATTAATGTTAGGTCCAGGTTTTCACCTAATCAGGACATCGTGTGTTGGACTTCTACAGACACCTGAATGGAATAGCTTTCATGTACTTCTGTTATGTATTTTTTTCTAAACTGTTTATGCATCCACAACAAAATTTGTTTGAATATACCTTTGCAACGGAGCATGATATACAGTTTGAATGAGTCAAAATTCATATGACTTTAATGTTTATGAAGTGTAAACCAATACTATCTTTTAAGCGATCCTGTCTAAGGTAAATACGTCGGACAGGATTGAAGTTTTTGTATGTTACAATAGCAATAGTACAAAAAACACCAGCTTAGTTCTTAAGACTTTTCCCAAATCTTCAGTGGAAAATAATTAAGGCTCAGTCGGATTGGATGACGACCATCTGTGAACATAATTTTTCATGTGTTGCTGCGGATTCTCAATTAAATTTATACCTGGACGTAAATTAGGTCAAGCTGAAAAAAGAACATATTAAGTCATTTGGATCCCCTAACACTTTTTGTTTTAGCAATGGCCAGTATTTAGCCACATCCGTGTTTTTATAAATTCTAACCAGTTTTTCTTTCTCTGCTTAACAAATGTATCCCCTCTGTAATGATAGGACTATATTGCCTCGCAATAAAGATGATGAGTTCAGGGGGATATGCAATGATTTCTAATTAAATGTAATTCCACTGTGAGGTTTCTAATGATAAAATACACTTTTTCAGTTTTGTTTAATGGATTCGACAGTATTTGTTCACTATTGTTAACTAACAAACACAACAAACCAGAAAGCTGCTGTTATGCCAAAATTTGATTACACACAGATGATTAGGATACATTGCTTTTTTTTTTTTGGTCTGTCGGTTCTTACAAGTATGGCGCCTTGGGTAAGCCCCCCTTCTGCTGTGATTCATGTTTAAATCATGCTCTGGTGTGTTTATTCTAAAGAATTCACCAAGCTGCAGTTTTTACAGTATGTTAAGTTAGAGAGGGTCCTGTTTTAAATAACTCACTATGACATGGCAATGCATAAAACTTAGGTTTTATGTTAAACCATGCATCGTTTCCTATAAGAACATAAACCTAAATCTGTAGCTTAACTGATAATGGCAGTGTTATGTCTTATCAGTAGTGGCATTGCAGCAGAAAGACTTAGGATAATAATTCTATCAATAAACATTGATAGATTGCAGGAAATGTTTAAAAGATTAAAGATTAATTAATTTAATCTTGAATCTTTTAAACATTTCCTGCACTATTTAGGTTTTTATGAAGGATTTATGTCTGACCGACTCACTTTCCAGTTTTCAAGGCAAAAAATGAACAGCGAAACGGATGGAAACAGTTAAGTTTAATATTCTTAGTCGGGATTGGGGGTAGGGTAGTATTTAAAAAAAAGGTTTTGCTGTAGCTTTCACTGTGGCTTTGATTGTTTTCGCTTTGATCTGGTTTTGGGGCTGCCATGTTGTCTAGAGTTATTCTCCCATTATCTTAACCATCCCTGAAACTCTTGTGATGCAATGAGAAAAGAACAATGGTTTTTCTTTGTTTGTTGCTGACTGAAATCCCAAATTAGCCTTTCTATAAATAAAACCAGGAACAATATACAAAGCAAGACATGTTCATCAGTATATTTCATTGTAACAAGGAAACCGAAGTAAAGAACATTACTTTTAAAAGGAAAAAAATAATTCATCAAAATATAGGGAAAAAATATATCTTAAAATGGCAATTTTAGGATAAAAAAACTATTATTTAAGTTCTTCCTGTATTAGGCTTGACATAAATTATACTATGCTTACAAAGAAGGATTTTAATTGGCTGTGGTCCTGCGGTAACACTGAATTAAAAAGGTTGTGTGTCATAATTATACACATGGTCAGAGATGCTGTAATACTCTATAATCTGAGCTAGGTGGAACATACACATATTGAGATAAAGTTGTCTAAGTATGGAGCCTTGAGGACTCCCATTGGTGATGTTTGCCCAATGTATAATTGTCTAATGACACGAAGTCCAACAGGATCTGAAGTGATCTTTCACAGTACTAGACAGCATGTTAAGATCATTTAGTCTTTAAAAATAGAGATGCAAAGAAATATAAATGGCTTTATTTTCTTATTTTTTTATTGGTGATGAATCAACATTGTACTTAATCGAATGCATAATGTTCTGAGGCAGGAATTTGAGAGACCTCTCGCTAAAGCACAACTTCACAGGATATTGGGCAGCAAACCCCAAATTAGCTGCCCGAGAAACTGTCTGACCACTTTGAGACTGTACTCACCGTTGGTGAGCATATATTAACCTGTAAAATTATTTTACTGGCATTTGTTTTACGCCATATCTTTGAGACCACAAAAGGGAAAGAAGCATGGATGCATCCCCCATAAATACACAGCGAGGACCTGCAGGAGTGAACGGCAACTGAACTGTGACAAGACCTTATGGTTGTAAGATCAACATTCCCAGGCGGATGTGCTGTAAATATGCACCAGCTCTTCATGCTTACTGCTTCCATAGTAAGATGGGTGGCAAGCAAAAAAAAAAAAGCCTGAACACAAGCCTCTATACTTCCAGAATGAAACTGAAAAATGGAAATTGCAGACACAAGCATTGTTCTGAAAGCTTTTACTGATTTTTCCTCCCTCCATTTGTTTTTTTCTTTACTGCCAAGATTTTCAAATCTTCACAAAAAGGCTAACAAAAACATCAACTATATGCTTACAAAATCAGACTATGGTTCTTTGCAACAGGCCATTTGAGATTCTAGACTGAGGTCCAAAACACATATTCACCAGAAATATTTTCATCAGGAGGGCTGTCATGTATGTTGAAACACGCTTGGAAGGCCTTCAGCGGTGTGCGCATGATTTGTATCACCTGCATATAATTAAACCGTGAGCATTTGCAGGCAATATGAACCATAACAAAGACAGGACCTACATCACACTGAGATATCTGATCACACTTCAGCTCAGAACATTACAACAAAACCTCTGTCTTGTTTTGTTTTTTTCTTTTTAAAGCTTAATTACATAAACAATTGCATGATTAAGAGTTGTGTTGGGGAGATCTCTGCCAGCTGTTTGAGGCAAGCTGACACAGCTGTATACATGTGTCTTTGCACACTAAATCAAATGTCCCGTTGTGCTCATCTGGAGTGAATTAGAGGGTGGAAGGGAGGAGGAGGGGGCTGGAGGCTTTGATATACAGGAGAGGAAATGGGTAATGTCCTGTAACAACATGCAACCTCCTAATAGGAGCCGACGACTGATAAGAAGGAGATAACCAACTTTAACAGTTCTTCTCTCTCTCTCTCTCTCTCTTTGATAAAGACTCAACATTAGAAATTAACATGTTAAACATCACCAACTGATCTCATTGCCTTTTATCTTTTTCTTAACAGGATTTGTTTAGTTGTTGTTTTTTCAGGAGCAAAAAAATATATAAATCTACTAGCAGCTGCTGCCAAGGTAATAATTCATGCCACCTGCTCGTGTAAAGACAAGTTTCGAGGAAAATGAGTCCAATAATTGCACTCTCCAGGTCTTGGTAATCCCAAAATGATTGCAGTGAGCCTGCCGTTTGCAGTCGTGTTCATTTGAATGCCAGCAGAAAGTGGAAGGAAATTTAGGGAGTGTGCAACAACCAGAGGCCGGAGAGCTGCAAATATATAACACACCCTGCTCCCTATAAATTCGGCTGATGTGTTGTGGAGGAAGCCGCTCAAGCCCTAACCACTAGAGTAGAGCTAGTTGGTAGCCAACAGAGGAAATCTGTGGTTGTACAAGGCAGCTCCTGTGTGAATGTGAAGCAGGGCGTGTCTGGAATACAGGCACTCTGACCAGCATTTTTATTGCTAGGACAAATAAATGCTCAAAGCATGCTTTTCAGTCTATCACGCTTCCCATTTATTTGTGAATACATGTCTGTTGCCATGGTGGTAAAATATGTCATAATTATCATTGCTGTGATTAAGACTGGACAAATTATCAATGCTACAGTAACAGAGAAGTTTCAGCCATAAATGGAGCAAATCAGAAAACAAGATGGATGAAGTCTTGCATTCACTCATTTGAGGACATGAATCATTCCCTTTGAAGCAGATATGAGCCTGTTTGCAATAAGCATAAGAAAGTCAATATGGAGGGCAGCTGGTCAGTGGGGATGACGATGAAGATGACCTGTCCTTTGATGAAAACGGGAAAATAAGCTAGGAGTCATAACCATAAAAGAATGAAAACAGATGACAATCCCATTCAGTAACAAACAAATATTTTATGAAAGGCTTACAGATTTAACATGCAAGAATATTAAGAAATCTATGCTTGTAGAAGGTGGGGAAAAAAAAACACTTTGGTAGCTGTCAATCCAGAGTGCTGTTTTTAACCACCAGACATGCCTCCACTCTATCTAGACACGCTGTCCCCATGTTTGTTACAAAAAGTGCAATTACTTTGAAGAGAAACTCTTGAGCTTCTAAATTTACACAGTAGACAACCAGCAGGACTTACATCAGCCAAATCCAATATAAACAGACCCAGTGAGCAGACTTCACTGGAGCGACCGCAGTGAACTTAAATCAAGAAATTAAATCAACCCCTTGTGAGGATGGTGGAGGGAAAGCATCAGGGCGCCACAGAATTTGCCTGGGTTAGAGCTGCAGGATGCCAAAGAGGCCTGCTGCACTCTTGTGGAGAAAAGCGTAACAGCAGATATGCAAGGGACCACGGATGAAAGGTATTTCATGCTACACCATAACTTAGGGTGAGAAAGGATGCGGCTGTGCTTTCTTAAGTGTTACGTGTCAGCAGGTTTACACATATTTGATCTGAGTTTTAAGATATGGGAGAATTTCTTTGCCAAGGACCTAAAATGTCAACACTTTAATCTGTTGGCCACTTAGCAGTTTTACATTGTTACATAGTGCTATACCATACTCAGAAAATAGGAAATAATATTATATGAATATACGACATTATGTATATTTTAAAATATAAAATATAATTAATAAGGAGCTTCTGGACCTTTAGGAAATTTGTTTTTATTCATTACACAATTATTTGGTAAAGTTGTTGGTGAACATATTCCTATGCAAGAGGCATTTGAGAACGTTCTTAGTTTGTATCACTGTTGGTGAGATATGGGATTTAGCAGTGATGAATATGTGACCCTTAATTCCCATTTATGGTAATGTTTGAAAACTAAAGGCAAGTTTAACAAAAGATAAAAACAAGATCATCTGTTTTACTGATCAGTTTTAAACAAGTCAGCAGATGTTAAAGTAAAAAAAAGGCAGAAACTGTAATGCAAAAACAAAAAAAAAAAGAATAAATAAATAGTTCAATAGTTACCTCTCAAACGTTACAGTATGTGTTTGATCTACACGTAAGGACAAAAATATTTATACCCCTGGCAGGTTCCAGTGTTATTGTAATATTTTCATTTTACCAACTTATTTAATTTGTGTAGAAGTTACTGTACGTTTGTTTGGAGTGACCCAACACGAGTCCTGACTACAATCAGAATCTGAAGTGGTAGAAAAAGTTTAAGGGGATAGCAAGGAAGCCTTCTGACCCCTTGGGGGAAAACAAAATGGTGGAATCATGGGAAACGTTGGTCAATGATCATGTGTTAGGTTTGATTGATGCAATATTAATAAAGATTTTTACAAGTGCAATTTTTCATAATATGCCCTATTTTTAAAGTAATATTCAACATGCGTTGTCTTATTTTATATTTATATGTCACTTTCTCATTTACTATAAAAAGAAAAAAACATCTTGGTTTTGCTTTCATCAGCCGGCAGATGGGCTCCTCATCTTAATTGTGGATTTTGAGTTTTATCTACCTCATTGGCAAAACACCTATAAGAAAACACCTTTTACATGAGGCAACAAGTGTTTCCTATCCATGACCTCCTTAACTTTACAGGCAATACCACATTTGTGGAACTTATTTATCTCAGGCAGGGAGAAGTTTGTTTTCAATGCAGAAAGTTAAGTTTCTCAAAGTATCTCACAGATTTTTCAAAAAACTAACCTGACACTTAAATAAATTATAGACTTTGGGAAACTGTACAGATCACCAGCCACTTCTCCCTTTGGGTCAGTGGGGGCGAAATATTTATTGTTGTATACATCACTGACTGTCTTTTCTGGTCTCCAAACACCATTGCATTTATTACGAAAGGCTCAGCAGCGAGTGCCTTTCTAGAGGCTGCTCAAACAGAAACATCTGTGTAGAAAGCTCATGGCCTTTTTAAGAGCCACTATGGTAAGTATCCTAACATACAGAAGTGATGTGTGATAGGCCAGGTCCTCAACTGCTGGCAACAAAGCTCTCACAAAATTAACAAGTTTTGCTGAAAAGAAATAACTGTACGTCGGTATTCTATTTGAATCCTACAGTGCAAATGCTCACATTGTCTCCAATGCTAATAAAATCATTGAAGCATTGCCCTCTGGCAGACTGTTATTTCATCTAATCCAAAACAAGAAGAGTCTCATGGCCTTTTAACAACTGTAAGAATCCACAGTAATGGTGTCAGCTCTAGACATTAAACTTTTAATCCTGGATTAATGCACACTTCATTTCTAAAAGGATACAAGCATAATGTTTACTTTACTCCTTATTTACACCAGAAATCCTCTGCAATGTAATGTATTACTATTTATAAATACTTCATTTGTACTAGCCTTTAAATGGTTCCATGTAATACATATATTTGTAAATGTATAATTTTCTTCAATTTTCTACAAAAAGATTCCTCCTCCCCTTTTTCGGTATTATATAGCAGGGTTTAACCTAATTTCAATGTACAGTGTAGAATGACAATAAAGGTTTTCACTCATTGAGGCTGTTGCCATGCTGACTTACATCAACAGTGCATTGTTATGATTTTTGGCATCATTTTGATTATAAATTAATACAATTGGGATTGAGGGGGTATTGAATATTTTGAAATATCAGTTATTTTTAAATACGCACACATAACCCATGGTAGTGTTAACTTTTTTATTTTTTATCAACATCTTTTATCTGGCCTTCCAACAGTCTGAATGGAGCTTGACTTAAAGAGATTTTACTCATTCATCTGCAGTTCAATCCAGGTACTTTTATCTTTCTTGATGTTCTCAGAAAGAATTGGCTTATTTTCTGACTTTCTTGACAAAATACCAGCATCCAAAAGTCTCCAAATTACTGTGCAAGCAGAAACACACGCCTGCCAGTTGCAATCATAAGTAAACTCTGGACAGGTAAAGAAAATATAACACTCTTCTTGTCAGAAATGCAGTAATATTTTTTGGCTGTGATTGAGTTTTTCCTTGAAGATTTATAAGCGCCACTTACTTTAAAGCAACTATTCTGCTTTTATCATTTTATTGCAATAAAAGTAACATTAGCAAAACTCTTATTATTAACCCATTTCTCTGAGCAAACTCTAGGATCACTGAAATAAAGGAGCCCAACTTAACTAGTGGGATGGATAAACAAAGTACAAATAAGGTTTTAGAGAAAAAAATATATTGATACAAGTATCATTAACCTTTATACTATAACATGCATGTATTTGAGCTGATAACTCAATAATTTAATATTTCAAATTATAACCATAAAAACTGATTTCTGTGACTCAAAAAAAAAATGTCTAATATCAATGCATTCAAATTTTTGATTCAATGCATTCAATTTTTTGTTTTTGCTTGCATTGTATTTTATGCTGTATTTCCAACAGTATGTTCAATAATGCAGAGTGAAATTGAACTGTCCCATCAAAAGCAAGATAGTACCGTTTTCATTTTGTCTGCTACTACAAAAAAAATAAAAACTAACACCTATATTGTACCTCACATAAATGTATTTTTTACATCAGTCAAGTATGAACTGCTGCTCTATGGTCAGCTTTTAACAAAGTTACATCTGAGGAGAGATAACAACTGGTATAGATTTATCCTATTCTGTCCCAAGCTAACAAATACATGACAGGTTATCAATATATGTAACATGTCCCAAGTGTCCTTTTAGAGCTGATTGGTTGACCAGGAAAAAAACAAAAGCCTTGGTTTTCAGCATTTTCAGAGGTAGAGAAGATATTACAGGAGGATATTAGAGGCTTGTTTATTACAGAGCTCCCATTTCTCTTTTGGAGCTTTGTGAATATGTTATTGTAATTATTTTGCATCTGGTCTGGAAATCATATGATAAGTGACCTTTGAGTCACTTTGGTTTTTAGAACCCTATTATTAACAATAATGAACATATAAAAAAAGTACCATTGAATGTTTTTACTCATTAGAAGCAAACCAATAAAATGCAATCGAATATTTAAATTTTCATTTTATTATTTAGTCATCAAAGCAATCTGTCTTTTCTGAGAATGTCATTATATAACTTGTCATTAATTATTTATCAGTAGCCAGGAGTAGCAAGTTTTTTTTGTTTTAGTTTTTTTAAACCGGAAAGCAATCAAAAAGCCATTTTATCACAATATGACAGCTGGCTGAGTCTGTCAGTGAAGTGGGGACCTCCCTTTCCACATGCTGATGATAATTAGGCTCATAATGCGTGCACTGAGCTGAGCAGTCTCCTGTCTCAACCAAGTAATATTGAGTCTCATTGTTCATAATGATCAATAATGCCATGAGACTTTGGAATTAAGTTATTTAAAATGTGCAATAAAATTTAGTACCGTCTTTGGCACCAACGATCTAAAAATAAATAAAATAAACAAAACCACCTCTGGGTAAAAAGAGGTTTGATACTAAATCACATGGATGTTTGTTTCACTTACGAAAGCCAGGAAAGTTTTCTTTTATATTTCCCAGAGTGATTGGGGCACAAACAAGTCAGCAGTAGAAGGCTCCTTCCACCCCAAGGACACATTTATTATGAGCTACATACATATTGTAAAAATCAAAGAAGCCAAGGACATAGGACAGAAATTATGCTTAAACTTTAAAGGTGACGTTTTGTTCTAATTCTGAAATCTTCAAAAGCACATTAATTGATTTCATGTAAGATGATTAAGTGAAAAAAAAAAAAAACTTTATTTGTAAACAGCTTTAGATGATGCAAAAAGTTTTACATATTTTTTGTAGGACTTTTTTTATGATACCAAAAACACAAAAAAAACATATGGAACTGTGTTTTCTACTAATAAAAATGTGTCAGGCATAGTGCCAGCAGAATCAATATCTCGCCACTCACTTCGACTGAGCTCTGGTTGCACACAGAAAGGGAGTTGCTAATACTGGGCAAACATGCCATAAGCTCTTAGGAAGCCATGGCTATGTTAGACAAAAGGCTTGTTTTTCAGCAGCCGCAGACGGATTCATAGCATGCAATCCAGGTCATGCTCCCCAGTGTTATAGCCTTCAGGCCTTCATGTTGAGGTGAACTAACGATGTTTTTTTTTTCTTTTTATACCGAGGCCTTTGCTCTAAAAATGCACCTGACAGGAATATTTTATAGGCTAGGAAAAGATTTGTCGTTGTCGTTTGAAGGAAGCATAGTGCGAAAGCATAAACTGTAGGTGTCTACATACTAAGATGAATATTTAAAAGATTTTGGGAGGCATTTTATAAAATTATGCAGCTTTTCAAGCTACGCTGAATCCAAAAACTGCTGTTTATAAGCACAATAAAAATGGCAGATTATGTTTCAAGTCTACCCCTAAACTTTGTGGAGATCAAAGAACACATTTATTTTTACAAAAGCATTTCATGTTGTATGTGTATTAGCAAGTGGAAATTCAATGATTTGATAGCTGTAATGCCAGTTTTTTTTTTTTAAAGAAACACTTCTTTTTGGGCTTGAATTGCAAAATAGATTTTGTTATTAAATGATAACTTGAATTTACCTAAATATAAAAAGATTTTGAATAGATTTTACCCTGAGTTTATAGTCAAATTTACATTATTATTATTATTATTTTTATTAACCTATATTTGACCAAATACACTTAATCTTTAGAAAAATAAATGAATATTTTTTATATTTAAGTTTTTAAACCTCTTTGCAACATGTTTAAGGATATTAATAACCACATACAATTAACCCTTTGTCCATAAAGCTAAATACAGAAGCTAGCATCTTCTACCCATTTCATGATATTAACCAGATAATTGCACAACTTCCTGTTGATCTCCAGTTTGCAGAAAACATTTTTTACAGCCCAATATATGATAGAGAACCCAATCTTAGAATCAGGAAATTTGTGGCTTCTGACATAGATTGAAAGAGAGCACAATCGGAAAACATACAATTCTAAACATATTCCCCCCACATTCAAATGTTTACCAGGGGCCAACAGACAACACATAAAATCTGACCTGAAAGCTCTTGCTAAAGATAAACATACATACATGCCCTGGAACTTTGGTAAACTACATTTATTACGTTTTACAAACATCAATAGGTTTATTGGAATTTTATGTGAAAGGCAAACAGAGAATGGTACACAATTGTGCAGTGAGCAGGAAATTATATGTTTTTAAAAACAAATTTACAAATAAAAAAACTGAAAAATGCGGTTTGCAAAAAAAATTTGTCCCACTGGATCAAAACTATGTGGAAACACCTGTTGCTGCAATTAATGCTGCATATCTTTTAGGGTTTATCTCTACCAGCTTTGCATCTAGTGACTGGAATATTTGACAATTTTTTCTCAAACTCAATCAGATTAGATTGACAGAGTTTGTGAGCAGCAATTGTTAGTACTTCTCTATTGGGGTTTAGGTCTGGACTTTGACTGAGCCATTCTAAAACATGAATATGTTTTCTTTGAAACCATTCTATTGTAGCCCTGGCTTTATGTTTAGGGTGGTTTCCTCCAGGAAAGTGAATCTCAGCCACAATCTCAAGTCTATTGCAGACTTCAGCAGTCTCCCAAGATTGCACTGTATTTGGTTTCATCGATTTTCAAATGAACTAATCATTGTAACCAACGTTTACGTTTACAATTGGAATGGTGTGTTAGTTCCCCACCATACATATAATTTTGCATTTTGCCCAGAGACGTTTAAATTTATTCTGGTCTGACCAAAGCACCTTCTTCCACATGTTTACTGTTACCCCAGCACGACTTTTGGCTAACTGCAAACATGATTTATTTTGAATTTCTTTTGACAATGGATTTTTTTGCCACTCTTCTATAAAGACCACATTTCCACAGTACACAACTAAAGTCACCCTGTGAAAAGATTCCCCTGCCTGAGCTGTGGATCTCTGCATTTTGTCCAGAGTCACCATGGGCCTCTTGGCTGCATCTCTAAACAGTGCTCTTCTCGTTTGGCCTATAGGTTTAGGTGGGCAGCCTTGTCTCTGTAGGTTTATTGTTGCTTTCGTATGATGGATTGAAGACAGAACTTTTCAGTGTTTTAGTTGTAAGAAAATGTTTTGAATGATGTGATGTACAATTTTTAACTAAACTTACAATTGTTTGCCACTTTTTGTGGGTCTTTCACATAAAATTAAAATGACATATATTTATGTCTTTGGTTGTAATGTGAAAAACCAAAAAAAAGTTCTAGCGGTATAAATACTTTTCCAATACAATAATTACAATAATTGTTACAATTGTTATTTACAGGAATACTTGGTCTGAGCAAGAGAGACAGCATACTTCCAACTTTGGACCGAGTAGCTCTTCTTTCTAGGAATGTGTCGGAATTTATTAGTCCTCCAAAATGCTGACAACCCAGGATTACAGTCGTAGTTTAACACACCTCTCTGCGGCTGTAATGTTACCCACCCATTGTCTACAGTACTTGAGATAATGTCTTGCCCACGACCAAAATCAAATGGATTAAAGATTAACCTAAAAGCGCAAATCATGAAAATGTGATACAGATAAATACGACAGAATGAAATAGAAAATGAATTACATATGGTTTATGAAATAGAGGAGCTTTCTCTTCAAAGATTTTAGTAGTTGATGGCTTGATGTGTGATCATCAGAATGATTTGTTTTTTCTCACAAAATATTACAATATTCATGTGTAAACTCTTTCTAAGTATTCAAAAGAGCTGCAGTTGAACCTTCAGCAGAATGTTGTCAACATTGTGGTGAATCAGGAGACATAATCCATGTGTAAGACATGTTAAACTCATGAGTCTTTTTCCCCACCTTATGATTATACACACAGGTAATGACTTGGCTTCCCAAGTCATCGCTGAGGGCAAACTCTTCATAGTGGACTTCAAGCAACTTGAATTGGGTGTACTTCTCCTGATCCTTTAGCCTCTGAGCCATTGTTTTCTAAATCAAGTCCCGTTTAACAGACTGACAGGCAGCTTGGAGATAGCATCTCAAGCATGCAACGAAAGCCCAGGTATCACTCCTGATGTTGTCTCTGGTTCATCGGAGATACATTGCAAGCATTGCAACAGTTCTGGCCCAAATACTTAAATGAATGTAAATGCATGGTAACTCTTGAAGCACGGATTCCTAGTGGCTGTGCGCACCTTCTGATTGTTACCAAACCTTTTTTTCCCTTTCAGCATTGCTATATCCCTGTTGTTTGTGCATTTATTCATCTTTATTTTTTGTAACCACAGATGTTCCTTTGCTCCTACTCCTATATTTCCAAAATGAGCTTAATAGTAGCAATTATTAAAATAATTATTCTGTAACTACAAAAATAATTTAGTAATAATTTGCTGAAATACAATTTTAAATTAATATTTCATTAAAGTTCATTTGAATGCAACATTTACATAAACATATGTCTACTTCCACCTTTTATTAATCATCGCACGCAGTGGAACAAGAAAGTCTGTTCCTACACATTAACTATTTAAAAAAAAAACATTTTGTTTATTCAGTTTTTGTTTTACACTTGATGAAAAGAAACAAGAGAATAAGCAAAGCTACAAATCGAAAAAACACTGAACTCGCCACTTTATCTGTAGATTCTATCGTGTTACTCCCCAAAAAAAAGAGAAAAACACACACAAAAAAACGCGGAAGCCAACATGGACTGCTATCTTTGTTACCGACGTATCGGACCAATCCCAGCCCAGAGTTCAGCACCCAGAATGCGGCTGAACAGCAGCAGCTTATAGCCTGATCTACAGCTGACCGCTAGCTTCATGTCAGCCGCGCAGACATCACTGAAGTAGCTGCAGCGGGGGAAGGAAGGAAGGAAGGGAAAGGAAAGGAGGGAGGAGGGAAAAAGAGCGAGAAGGGGACACGATTCTATTTAATCCGATTTGGAGTAAATGGTTACTTTGATTCGGTTTTTTTAAAGGCTGAAGAAGAAGAAGAAGCAGCAGCTGCAGGACGGTTAGCTAGCCGCCGCCGCCATCTCCCCTCAGTCGGAGTAACCGTGTCTTCCTCACCATGGGCAACGCTGCAACCGCCAAGAAGGGCAACGAGCTGGAGAGCGGTGAGTCCCATCGAGCAGTCGGCTGGCTTCCGTACTGTCCGCATTCATTATCTACACAATAAAAAAAAAAAAATGCCTAGCTTCAAATTATATTTCAAAACTGTTAATAAATTAAAACGCGCGGGCCGTTTTGAACGTCGCTCATCGCGCATTCCTACATTACAAGTTACTATATAAACGTCCAGCCGTGTGTGTATCTTTATGCATTTAAATGTAGGCCAGGCTGTTTTGCATCCGTGTTTTTTGCATCATGTACTGATGATCATATCGCGAACAGGCTGTTAAAATGCGTGAGGGGGGTGTTTTGGGTAGCAGTCGTTGCTGTGTTTCGTAGATTTAGTTCATTTTGTTCCCCACTAGTTTGCTAACTTTAGCATGCATGGTGGTGATTGGGGGGGTTTAGCCCTCTGAAGGCCCCTCAGTCCCTTCTGATTGTGGAGTTAGCATTAACGGCCTTCTACTGTTGCAGCCATTTCCTGTCAGAAATAAAACAAAAAAACAAAAACCAACCATTGCCTCGACACCCCAAGTAGAGGATATTGCTGTTGTAAAGTATGTTTGGCCTCAGGCTGCTTTTCAACACAGCCCAGCTGTGTCAGACAGAAACTTTGCACTGAACATCTTCAATATGCAGCTTGGAAACCACAGAGGCGTGAATAATTGTTCTAAATAGGCATTAAATTGTGTCTGAAGGCAGCGTGGGGCTGTTTCTGCCCCCCCCCCCTCTCTCTCCGGGGCTCTGCTGTCACATTTTTATTCTTAGCTTCATAAACAAAAGCTTTCTCGCTCTGTACAGCAACAGGCCCAAATATGGTAAAGAAATGCCAAATTCCATCTTTCCATTCATAAAAGCGGGACCTTGCTAATGTCTGTCTAGCACGTGAATCGTGCCACTCTTATTTGTTCGAAGCCCCCCCCTCTTCTTCTCTAATCTCGCTGTGTTAAAAGTCCATCAGGGTTCACTTCTCACACTCCACTCGTCATTGACTGCAGCAGCTCATCATAGGATAAGGGGTATTACAAGCTTTGAACGCTTTGACGTAACTCGGCCTAGGCTGGCGTTGCTCTACGCTCCTGCGCCCTGATGCGTCCAGCCGATCATCGTCGAGGCACTTATGTTGCGTGTAGATCATAACTCGAATGCTCGTAGTGAGCGTTTCGCTGTTTTGATTAGCAGTTCACGGAAAGTTTTAAGACCTTAAAAGAAACACACGGCTGGAGTCTGTTTAAAGTAAAGTCAACTCATAATACTGTGAGTACGTTCGTTTGGGATTTATTGACCTGTTGAGAGACACCAGGCGGGCCATGGTGAATGCAATATCAGGCGACTACCAGTTCAAAACACACAACCACCCCCTCTACGAATTCAGCAGTGATCCCTAACTCTCAAACCTGTGTATGTTGACACAGTGCCCTAAGCTGTGGTTCTCTCTGGAGCATAGCCTCTCTCAATGGGGTGACCTGGTTACCTACAGTTGTATATTGTTTACTGTACATGGAGATGTCACCGGCAGAAGCCACTGCACGCTAGCCATTGGAAGGCGGGATTAAAACGCTTGCTTTCGTGACACCTATTTTGCCCCACAATACTTGCATACGCAATGTTCACATTGTAGTGTAACGGGATAGGCCAGCATAACTCGACCACGGCATGCATGGCTCAGTTTTAGCACTGGTTGTCTAACTGTTGCCATACAAGTTCTCCTGTAAAGTTATAAGCGAAGTCTTTTCATGCAAAAAAAAAAAATTTAAAAAAGCATATTTGAACAATACATTTGCAAAGTCTGATCTAATCGGATGATCTTGTCTAATTTGCATGGCTGATCTTTTCCGTGACATGCCATTTTGGTACACCTGTTCTTAGATTGCCATGGCAGACAGTCTGTCTCTGTTCGGATTCCTGACGCGTTTGTCGACTCTGTTCTCATTCCTGTCGCCTTTTTCTTTCGAGACATATGCTTGCCGTTTGTAGATGTTGTTCAATACTTGTGTACTTGAACTCTTGTGTTTGTTTTTTCTTTCTCTGTCTTCTTTTCTGTATCATCCCATCCATGTGGGTGATTGTACCTGCAAAACCATGGTGATCTATAGAGACGTTTGGTATGCTTTAAAAAAAAAAAATCTAAATAGCAAAGGGTTCATTGTGAAAAACCTGCTAGACCTGCTTGCTTTTGATGTGACTTTATAATTCCTTTATTTTTTTATATATGTGTTTTTGTTTTGTTGTTTTCTGCACTCTCAATCTGGATATCTACGGTCTGCTGTGTTTCCTGTAAATTGGTTTGTTGTTGCTAACATTTCAAACTTGTTGGATGAGATTCCAAAAAAAGGCAGTCAGTTCTCCCCTTTGTCAATTTGTACATCTATTTTGCGCCCAACCGTTGCCATCTCTGCCAAACATATTCCCATTTCTCAACCATAATTGAACTGTTTTGCAAGAGTTGGTTTATTTTCGTCTTGCACAAAACTTAACATAAATTTGCTTGAAACTTGGTCTTACTGGAGAGTCACCAACCAAAGGCTTTATATTTGAATCAGCCTATGTTGCCTTAATTCACTACCTAATTCAATAGTGATCAGCAAGTCAGATACAGAAATGTCAGGAATAGCTGTCAATATTTTATGTACAAAATCATAAACCAGCATCATGTATTTTGATGCCCTTTTGTGGCGCTTATGGAAAATAGAATAAAGTTTAGGGATATTTTCTATGATAAATATAGCAGCTCCTGTACTTGGTTTCAAAATCATCGTCTATCCAAGAACTTGCAGCACATTTTTTTATCTGTGTGTTTATAGTCCTTGAGAAAAGTAGTATACATTTGCATTACAGGACTGCAAGAAAGCCGGAAACGGCATTGGGCAGGAAAAGCCTTATCAGTGAATCTCCAAATCTCACAACATGAATGCGGTCTCGTCTCTGTTTGAGCCAAACGGCTTGTACGAAATTTGACAGATTAGGACCAAAAAATAGAGTTGCATGATCTTTTAGTTGTAATTGTCAACACAATTTTGACGTTTTATTCCATTTGCAAAGAACTGTGTGTGTGCTATATACAAAACATTATTGCATAATAGGAGCCATGCATTCAAACCCTGCTTGCCAATCATAGATTTGACCATTTGGTGACGTACACAGCCATGATAATTCAAAACCAAGAGAAATGTGGGTCAATCAGTCAGTATATATATTTTTGAACATTTATAAAATCAAAATTTCCTTTTTTTATTTTTTACCTTATAACGATTATCTAATTAACAAATGATATACTGCCTGTAGGATATTATTAATCAAGCTAGGAAGCACATTTAGTTATAGAAAAACAGAAAACAACCAAATGCTCAAACATTGTTTGTCAAAGTAGTTACGAAACATTCAAGGCGGGTGTGAAATGATGCATGGTTGGTACGTTAGTTTATTTTTGATGTAATTGATTTTCAATTCCAAAAAATGGTGAAGGGGTGAATTGACCAGCACCTTTGTTAAAACCGTTTTACCAAAGGTGATGCTCAGAGAAACTTAACTTTTGGTTTCTAAGGGATGTTTTTACTTCATCCGTTTTGACTAAGACTATTTAAGAAGAGAAATGCTGAGTTTCTTTGCATGCATCACTCGTCTGCTTGTCCTGCCATGGATGTCGTCGTCTTGTGTTTTTTATCCTTGTTTTCCTTTTTATTTCATATCCAGATGAGAGTTATCTCTGCATGTATCCTTCTTCCTTGACTTAAAGTTCTGTTTCACTTTCCAACTTCCTGTCTCCTCTTATCCTCGGTCTGTCTACTAAATGCAGTTGAACCTCCCCAAATATGTTGTGAACCTGAATGCAAAATTATTTTCCCATAAGCTAAACGTCTGCCAGTCTGTGATATATTCATGTTTTTTTTGTTGTTGTTTTTTCAGTGAAAGAGTTTCTAGCCAAAGCCAAAGAAGATTTTCTACGAAAATGGGAATGCCCACCACAGGTATACTTGACTTGTTTGTTAAAATCTAATCTTTTTCCCGTCTTTGCACGTACAGAAATAACCTGAGGTTGTTTCCATAGTGCACGACGTGCCTAGATGACTTTGACAGGATAAAGACTCTTGGTACCGGGTCATTTGGAAGAGTCATGCTGGTCAAACATAAAGGAACAGAACAATACTTTGCCATGAAGATCCTGGACAAGCAGAAGGTTGGTGGCAACTTGAAAAATATTATCTGCAGTAAAATTCTTCAGGATCAATAAAACTTTGTAACACTTAAAACATTCAATAAAATATGAATTTATCTACTGAAATTTAACCTGTTCATGTTGAGTTACAGGGTTACCTGGGAGACATGAGAAAACTGATTATTAATAACTAGACGTTGCAGTAGATTACTGATTTACTCTTAGTCTGCCATTGGAGAGATCTGACTGATGATCTTAATCTCTGCGTCTGTCAGGTGGTCAAACTCAAGCAAATAGAACACACATTAAATGAGAAGAGGATATTACAAGCCGTGAGCTTTCCTTTTCTCGTCAAACTTGAGTACGCGTTTAAGGTATGCTTTGCTCATGCTAAAAGGTGGCTATTTTGGGGGGGAAAATCCTTTTACTTGATCAACTAGAACATTTAGAGCACCTTTTTCATTTTTAGGACAACTCCAATTTGTACATGGTAATGGAGTATGTTCCAGGAGGAGAGATGTTCTCCCACTTAAGACGAATTGGAAGATTCAGGTGAGTATTTTGCAGGAATTAAACCAGGATAATGCAACGTTTTGCTGTACAGGGGTGTATTGATTTTTGTTTTTGTTAGATGAGAATAAAATCTTTCAATTGTTTTTCACATGATTTTCAGTGAACCACATGCGCGATTTTACGCCGCCCAGATAGTGCTGACGTTTGAGTACCTGCATTCGTTAGACCTTATTTACAGAGATCTGAAACCTGAGAATCTTCTCATCGACCACCACGGCTACATTCAGGTAAGAAACCGTGCAGGAAGTTATTTTGAAATTTTACCTTGTTTACTTTTTCTTAATAATGATCAGGTCGGTGACGCGCTATTATCCCCCCCACGCTTTCTTAGGTGACAGACTTCGGATTTGCCAAGCGAGTAAAAGGCAGAACATGGACGCTGTGCGGAACACCGGAGTATCTGGCGCCAGAGATCATTCTAAGCAAAGTACAAACTTTAAATTTTTGTGTTTTAAGTAACGCGGACAACAAAATATTTTTTTGGACCTAAAACCTTGTTTTATGGTTTTTATTTATACTTCATAGATCTTCCCATGCATGACATCTGTAACTCCTTCTGTCTGCGTCACTTTCACATCTTCACGCTCGATGTAATAGTTTCATGCTGTAAATCGACAGACAAAGGTTTTTGTTTGTTGACTTGTGAATTATATTGTGAAACTAGGGCTGAACGATTTTAAGAAAAACCTGAAATTGCGATTTTTTTTTAAAATATTTTTTTTTTCTGGCAGAGATTGCGGTTTCGGTTTCAATCACGATTTATTTTCTTTGAATCAAGTTTCGAGGAATTCCATTAAGATAATGCAAGAAAACTGCTGGCAACAGATTTCAAATGCTTTCTTTGATACTAATTTCGTCGGCTCCGCGTCAGCTCCCTCTTAAGCCATGTTTGAAATTGAATGATTAGCTGCACACACTGATTGGAGTGGAGAGCACTTGACCTGGTGCAGCTTTCTGATTGGTAGCTGACACAGAGCCTTTCTACTCTGGCATTGGACATACATCTGAAATTATTGAAGAAGTTATTATTAATATTGTCAAAATTATTGGAGCAGCGAATAAAAACCGCAGCTTTGACGATCCCAAAATCAAGTTGTCTGAGATTGCGATTTTCGGTTGAAAACTATGGATCATAGAGCCTTATGTAAAACCATATTCCCATCTGACCCCTCCCATCAGTGTTTACCAGCTCAACCATCTATCTGATATTACCATCCTGTTCGACTGATTCAGATGAATTTAGATCTTGCTAAGCGCAACAGTTTGCACTTGGCTTTAAAACTCTTTACGCAAACATTCAAAGCTCAACATAGTCATTAGATCAAATTTGAAAGGGTTAGCTAGAACAATCTTTTTTTATTTCCAAGACTTTTTGGACAAATAAACAGATGGTATTATGTGCCTTGTCTCGGAATAGCGGTGGGCTCTGCTTCCCCAAATATCGTAAACGGTTAAAACTATATTCAGACTTCATACAATTTGTGTTAATGTCACTGCGTTACATGAGTTACCAAGAACATAAAATGTATGCGTTTGAGCTTCTAAATGCAGTTAACCCTGCAAGCCCTAACCTCTGTAACATTGTTTAAACTTTACAGTAAAAAAATAATATGTAGTGAAACGTACACCCCCAAAAGGTAGTCTTGAGTGAAACTCCTCAGAAGGCTTTGCGTGTTCACACTTATTTATTGCTGTAAAACACGGTCGGAATTAATGCCACTTCTTTGTTCGCTAGACAAGCTTGATTCGTTTTTCCTATAAGGGCTGTTTGTCATAAAACGTGTTTATCAGATTTAGAAGTTATCCAAAACCTGTAGACTTCTAATGAGGAAGATCTAAAAACAACTTTTATCAACATGTGCTTGTTTATGTGTTTCTTTTTGGGATAAAACTATTAAAATTAATCATCAGAAGCTTTGGGGAGTGTTTAATCCAAACATCTACCTGGTCTGTTTCAGGGCTATAACAAAGCTGTGGATTGGTGGGCCCTCGGGGTTCTCATCTATGAAATGGCAGCTGGTTACCCTCCATTCTTTGCAGATCAGCCCATTCAGATCTATGAAAAGATTGTGTCTGGAAAGGTAAGTAGAATGTGGATTTGGACAAAAAAATGGAAAGAGACTATTACAATTTCTGTCTGTCAGATTATTTTCCCTATTTTATTTCTGAAAGACAAAAACCCAAAAAGGAAAATCATAATTTATAAATTAAGTGCTTGGATGTAAATAGGTCTTTATATTAATCTCTGTCCAAAACTGGGGTTTAATCATATAGTAATTTATGAAACTATAAATATAAAACAATGAGGGTTTTTTTGTTTGTTTTTTTTTTACATCCATTTTATTTTTGATTATATAGATATAGTGATATAGTCATATCCCGAAATTCTAACCAGGGTCTTTTAAATAATGCATCTAAAAATGAAAATGCCCCCCAGTTTTAACTTCTAAAGCTTTGGCTTCCTCCCGTCAGGTACGATTTCCGTCCCACTTCAGCTCTGATTTGAAGGACCTGTTAAGAAACTTGCTGCAGGTGGATCTGACCAAACGCTATGGAAACCTGAAGAACGGAGTCAACGACATCAAGGGCCACAAATGGTTTGCCACAACAGACTGGATTGCGATCTACGAGCAAAAGGCGAGAGACCTTTTATAACAATTAGCAATATTACAAGACCCATACTGACCCCTTATTGAATTGTGCATCTTTGTTTTGTTTTTTTGGCCGTGTGGATTTGAAACATTTTGGAGTATTATGTTGTTTTTCTAGACAGTGGAATCAATTTTGACTTCTGATCCTGGGTAATGATTGTTACCTGCATGATATTTAGTACAGATTTCAGTGATAATGTAGTGGTTTTGTTTCCCTAAATGGGCTGTTTAATTCATTTGGCCTTAGAGAACATTGGTTTATTTATTACTGCTTGATTGTTTATTTTCTTTTTCAAGTACCTATAGTTTATGTATCGTTGAACAGTTTTTCACACCTGTGTTATAATACCTGGGTTTTGTGACAAAACAATGTGACAGCAATTATTTTAAAACTTTTTCCACCTTGCAAAGCGGCATTTATAACCCACAACTCAACTATTAGACAAAAAGAAATCTGATCTAATTCCTACTTGACTAACAGTCTGAAGAAAGAACAGCCACATTTCAGTGTAGTTATAGCAGTCTTTTGATGCTGCGTGATTTATTTACGTTTTGTTCTTCTGAAATCGTGTCCAAAAGTATGAATTGGGTTTTGCCGACCGTGTCTCGTTCTTCAACAAGGTAGTGGAAACATTTAGCCAGACCTGGGTGCTTGGAAGAAAATGCTTCTGCAACTTTTCTGTTTAGTCCAGATGGAGGGCGAAATCAGACCACATATGTCAGAAATGCCTGCAGCTTCTTCAGTATTATCCTAAAGTAGTGGATACATTTTATTTTATCACGATATCTTGTGGTACTAACATAAGAATGACAATTCTGATTTTGAAAAACATACCAATTTAAAATAAACTTCTCAATGACAACAGTTACATAAAACGTGGATTTTCCATCATATTTCCTATTATTCTGCTAATAAAAATTAACCAAATTTAATCCTAATTTTTTATTATTCAGATATAACGCAGCATATAATAACAGTAACGATAATACACACCCCTAAAGCTCTTAGCAGCCTTCCTCTCCAGCTTCCATGTTTGTTTGTTTTTTTATAAATTAAGGAGAAAAAAAAATCATTTTTTACATTTTTAGATAATCCAATGTTGGAAAATCCTATGAGGACAGCTCAGCTTCATTTCATGTTCATCAGGTTCAGTATAGCAATTAAAATTCCAACTACGACTGACTGCTGGTAGTAATTAAAACACTGATTTAGGAAAGTTTGCATTAATAGTGTGCACTCTTGTACACCCAGGTTAACCCTTCTATTTTAATTTGTACATTATCACCATTTTATCGTGAAAATGTTTCTGAAATTATTCATCTTCAACTCGGATCTGAAGACCATATAATCACTTAAGGCAAAAAACAAAAATTTTAAGCCACTCTTACTGTTTTAATGATTTTCAAAACTTCAACAGCAGCTAGCAGCTATGGCTCACTGCGCGCGTGCGTGCGTGCGTGCGTGTGTGTCCGACAGCCAACACACTTGATATTTACTAAATATAAAGCTGATGGAGGCGCATGAGCAACCCAGTTGTGGCAAGAATTCAGAACTTGACATTTCTACTCCTGCTTGTATTTAAGAAATTGCACGTATGCTTTAAACTTGCCTCAAATGAAGCAAAAGATGCAAGAAAATGCATTGAGAAAATCATTAAAGGTTTTGTGTTTTTGTTTTATATCAAATAAACATAACATAACCACAAGCACACTAAAGCTTGATTATTAAAATAATAAAAGAAAAAAAGCATGTAATGTTTTTGGAGACATTACTTTACCTCATGGTGTGCATGAACTATTATTGCCTTAGCATGAGATAAGATTTGTTTCCATGGTTTAATTTGTTGGCTTATTTCTGTTAATACTGTCTTGAATGTTTCGGTTAATTTGAATGCGCAAGAGAAGTGTTTATACAGTGAGTTGAGCACAGCAGACTGGTTGTTCACTGAGGGAAATAAATAAGAGTAAGTTTGATGCCTCTTAATCAGAGTTAATCCCCCAAAAAACTTTAATTAGTGGGGGGTTAGGGAGACTTGAGCTCGTCATACTTTCTGCGATGCTCCTATTAAAAATGCCTAAAAAGGGACTGTTAAATGTTGCTACTGAAATGCTCAGTTCCCCTATTGTGTGTCAAGTCAAGCCGAGTGCCAGTCAAGTTTACATGTGCTAATTGGGAATACTACTTCATTTTTATTAATGCCGTTTAAGCTGTCTGCTTCATACCAAACAAATCAATGAACTTTGACAATTCTTTGGAATAAAAAAACGGATCAAAATCATACATTTAAAAAAAATATATATATGTTTGATACAAAATCATATATTAAGTCTCCAACACATACAAGTGGGTAAAATAGATATTTAACAGAAGCTGATAAATTTGCAATTGACATCGTATTCCCTCCCTATAAAGAAATTAAATCAAAGCCTCAGTAAATTGAGTTATTTTATTCTTAAATCTATTTTATCCCAGTCAGTGTTAGGATGAATTCCTTGGCTCAGACCTTTAAGCATCTCCGTGAATGTTAACTTGAATTGATGTCAAATCCATTCCAGAAGTTGCATCTTGCTTTATTCCTTTTCCAAAACTAGCTGTTTTGATCATTGTCCTGTTGGATCTCAGTTGCTCTTTCTCTCTTTAAGACAGTTTGTGCAATGCACCAGTACTACCTGTAGAAAACAGTCCCTCTGCATGATTCTGCCAACACCATGGTTAATGTTATTCGATTTGAAAACCCTCTGGGCAAAAACCTCAGTGACTTCAGACACTTCAAAAAGTGTTCTGAGTCTGGTCACTGTAAGACCATCAGGACGTGTTACCCAGCTATTCTTTTCAAACCCATTCTTTTCCGAAGCATTAAAGTTTTAGATCAACTTTGTAAGACAGGAATCAAGTAATCTGTCTTCTCCCTGTACGGCCCTCAAAACTAGACATCTTATGTGTGTTTCTATTTATTTTGGCTTTTAAATTCACTTTTTGTCATTATTGCCAAGTTTGACAACTTTTTTTTTGTTTCATCTGGTGGTAAAAATTGTTATTCATGGAGGAAGCAGCAAATATTTCATGCTAAACGTTTTGATTTTAGAACAAGCACTAGGTTTAAAACCGGCAACCTCCCATTCATTTAGAAGATAAACTTGTTAAACTACAATAGGCGTTGATACTGATGTTGCACATGTTAATGGGCCTGGGTGCTTGCTGTTATCTATCCGTAAAGAAAATTCCCCTCTTTAGTTGAGATGAGTCCAATTTCTACATGGTGTTTTACCAACGACTCCAAACACATCAAAATTGGTGTTGGAACAAATTTCCAATATTACGCCTCTGTAAAATCTGTGACCAAAAACTGATCAAACATTTTAAGGACAAGCCCTAAAAATTGGGTAAAGGTTCTTCTCCAAGTTGCGTTAACATTCATATTGAGGAGGATTGTACAATTCCAAGAAAGAGCTATGGTTGTTTTGTCGCTGCTGGAATAAAAGTGATGGAAATCAAGCAGCAGAGTCGACTATGTACCATCTTCTTTCCATACGTTTTATAAAAATTCCTGCTAAGATGGGTTCATGTCTGGAGGTTTTTAGTGCTGACAATCTGAGACGCATGTTATCAAAAATGTTTGTGTTGTTTTTTGTATGGATCCGTTGTAGTTGACAGCTTCCCAGTTAGTTGTCATTGCAGGCAGTTTAAAATAGAAATAAAATCCTTGTCAAACTCGTCCTTTTTGCTCTTCCAGGTTGAAGCTCCATTCATACCAAAGTGTAGAGGCCCCGGGGACACAAGCAACTTCGACGACTACGAGGAGGAGGAGATCCGCGTTTCTGTAACGGAAAAATGTGCAAAGGAGTTTGCAGAGTTTTAAAACACAAGGACATGGATATATCAGGGAAACAAAACGGGGGACCTTTGCACTCTTCTAAAAGACTCTGGATGGAACGAGGACCATCTTTTTCTCTTCTTTTTTTTGTCAGATCTCCGTAGTCCCTTCATTCCACAGGGCTGAAGGAGGTCGCCATGACCCTTGAGTGTTGATAACCTCTCACTTTCAAAAACATGTGCATATTTAATCAGACACATCACTTTCTCATTTTTACTTTTCAAGTTTTTTTTATAGTTTTTTTTTTGTCACTTTAAAGGCAGTTAGTTTTGGATGTCAGTTCCCAGCTTATAATGTGATTGTTTTTTTTTTTTATGTTTTGGAGAAACTGAAACTGTAGCCCAAACCCTGACTTCTCTGTGGCCGGTTGGCCCACAGTAGAATGGTTTGTGTGTTTCTTTTGTCATTATCAGTGGTGTAAACTTGAAATCCACATCAGATTAAGTTGAGCGAGTGTACCTTGTGACATTTGGTCCTATGTGCACAACCAACCTTTTTAAAACTACAAAAAAAAAAGTGTTTAAAGCATGACCAAATAGAAAATATCTGGCGAGAAGAGAGGATTTTCCTTTCTTCACTTTTTGCCTGAACAAGCCTAAATAACCCCCCTAATAGAGGTCATTCAATAAGATGCAATCTCACTTTTGTGCTTAATTGATTTGGGATCCAATAGTCGCGTTTAAAAATTATACTCTGCCATCTTGGTTTTTGGTGGTTTTTATTTTATTTTTCTTGTTCTTGTGTTTTAAAATTAGTCCCTCAATTCTGGGTCCTATCTGGACCTTTTTTGTCACAAACCTGTCGAAAAAATGTGAAATAATTAAAGGGAAATATATGAAGGAAATCCTTTTTTAAGGATTAGAAGCATTTTAAGTCAAAAAGGTCAGTGTGAATTGTGTTCATGTTTCGCGCCTGAACAAAATATATATATATATATTTTTTATGCATTAAAGAAGAGGTTTTAAAAAAAAATGTAAGAGAAAGAAATGGAAATATTCATGTTTGTTATGTAACCCCCAAATAAGTTTGTTTCATTCCTGTGACAGAGTGTAGGTTTGCAAATTCTAGGTATGCGTGTTTGAAAGCTTGATTTCAAAGTTTGTCTCTCAGATCACTGGCTAAACTGAAGTCTGCTCCTTTGTGTCACATGTAACCCTGTTCCTGTTAAACTCATAACATTACACGTATATGCATTTTTTCACATATGTTTTTATTTATACACATTAGAGATGGTAATAAATTTTATTTTTAAAAGTGTTGAAGTTGGACAACTAACTTATTTTACCTAAGGTTATCCAGGCTCTTGATCAAGGTTTGGGGAAAAATGGATGCTAGATAAGCTCAAGAAGTTTTCTAAACATTATTAAAGGTATTTACTTTTTATTGGTAAGTCAGAAAAATTGACATTGTAGATATAATTTGTAGTTATTTTTTAAATCATTTTACTTTAGTGTATAAAATCATTAATTTTCTAAATACATGAAAACTATAATTATAAAATAGTTGTGATGATAGATTAACTAAGGTAAATATGTAACAAATACTTAAATATGTGGATTTGTTTTAACTTAACACTGTTAAAGTCTAAACTCCCACCAATAGACACTTTATGGGGGAAATAACAGCTGTCTGGTATTTTAAAAGCGTAAAACTACACTTTTTTCTGTTTGTTTTAGAAAATAAAGGATGTCTGAATATTCTAACACTTCCGGTACTATTTTTTTTTCTACATTTCAGATTATTGAAAACCTATTTTAGTTATTTATCACTATTTATCATCGGTTTTGTCTGACATTCCGCTAAGTTTATGACACTTCTTTATTAAACATGTTAATGTTGCGTATTATTACAAAATACAATTTAAATAATATATAAACTAATATAAAATATGTATTGACATAAATTCCACAAACTTCTTTGCTTTTGGCTGTTTTGGTGTTGCTGTAGTTCCGTTTACAAGTGGTTGATGGGTAATGTAGTGACGCAGCAAAAACACGTGTGGCGTCGCGTTGCTGCGCAGTTTAAGGAAACATGGCGGGCTTGGAGCTGCTGTCTGACCAAGGATACCGCTTGGACGGAAGAAAAGCCGCCGAACTGCGGAAAGTCCAGGCCCGCATGGGAGTATTCGCCCAGGCCGACGGTTCTGCTTACCTGGAGCAGGGAAACACCAAGGTTCTGGCTGTGGTCTATGGTCCGCACGAAGTAAGTGGGGTGCAGAGAACTGACGAGTAAACACCGTTGGTTCAAATTAGTAGCCTTGTATTAGGGGTATGTACTTTTGTTTTGTTTTTAGAAAAAACAAATAATGCAACTTTATTTCGTTTAGGAATCCAATTATATTTTCTGTTAATATTAAACGTCCTGAGTTGTTTCATCATTATTCACAAATTGCTGACATTATTGCTGGTGGTCGGTGTTTGCAATTGTAATATTTTTAAGAACTTATTACAGCTAAACTCTGCTAGCGTGTTTTACAGTTTACCCAGGATATTGATGTTTTGTAGGCATTATCCTTTCATTTATGTTGATGCAACACCTAAAATATACATTGACAATCTACATGTTCCCTAAGACACTCGTGTTAAAGCCGCATATAAAACTACACACTTTTCTGGGCATCCAAGCAGGAATTGGGGCTTGAAGACGGCACAAACTTGCTTGTTTACCAATACAGCTGTCAATAAATAAGGTTGAGGAGCATGTGATATAAAAATTTCAAAACCAGTGTTTTAAAAAGTTCAAAAAGGTAGCAGCTTCAATTTGAGGACAACAGTCAGCATGATGCTGCCACCGGGGTAACCCTAACCCTGTGCTTGACTGTTGGTATAGAAGTTAAGATTTGAAGCTTTACTGTTATTTCTGAAAAATTGTTGCTCATGATTGCTGATAAAAATACTTATTTTTGTCTTCTGCAACCTTAAAGCTTTCTCTCAAAAGGGTACAGATTGGAGTCGAACCTTAGGGCAACACCTCTGCTTTGGTTGCCACTCCCAGAGTCCATGAAAAGACGTTCCAGCATCCCTATGGGCTAATGAGCTGCTAGTTCCTTGTTTTTTTCTGGTTGTAAACTCAGGCTTTTTTTTTTTTTTTTTGTCAGATGCGGGGATCTAGAAGTAGGGCTCTTCACGATCGTGCTGTTATCAACTGCCAGTACAGCATGGCCACGTTCAGCACAGCTGAGAGAAAGAGGAGGCCTCACGGAGATCGCAAATCCACCGAGATGAGTCTCCACCTGAAGCAGACATTTGAAGCTGCCATGATGACGCATCTCTTCCCGCGCTCTCAGATAGACATCTATGTGAAGGTAAATCAAAACACGGAATGTTTTGTAAGTGCCAACATCTATATTTTATTAAAAAGACGCTTCTCTTTGCCAGATTCTACAGTCTGATGGAGGGAACTACAGTGTGTGTGTAAATGCAGCCACTCTGGCGGTCATAGATGCAGGCATCCCGATGAGGGACTACGTGTGCGCGTGTACCGTAGGTTTCATCGACGAGACTCCCCTCGCTGACCTTTGCTACGCCGAAGAGAGCGGAAGAGTGAGCTCTCTGGCTTTGGCGCTGCTGCCTCAAGGAGGACAGATTGCTCTCGTCCAGATGGACGCCCGCCTTCATCAGGACCACCTCGAAACTCTGATTGAAGCCGCGACCACCGCTTGTAAAGGTGTGAGCAAGGTGCTGGACGAGGTGGTGAGGCAGCATCTGCAAGAAGCGTCGGTGCTCTCCAGAGAGTAACATCTGGACTGAAGCATTTCTTTCTACGTTTGTACATAAATGAGCCTAAAAATAAATGTCAGTTTACTGCTAAGTTTATTGTATGTCAAATTACATATAAAGTTAAGATTGTCGAAATATGAGGAAGCAAAAAAGGCCACATATAAATTGGTATAAGAAGCAATTGAATAGACTGCAAATAAAGGCTTTTTACAGTAATATGTGGAGAAGTCTGTAATTTTAAAATGTAAGCTTAATATGTTCAGAATTTGCTCTTTATCACAGAAAACTTGACTGTTTATTTGCCAGGCGACTGATATGAGGGGTCCACTCTTATCTTTATTGAAAATAGTATTTTAACTGTATTTTTAAAATGCAGTTTCCCACGTTTTATGGTACTGTACTGTTTATGAACTTGCAGGAACACAATATATGTGCTGCCTCATTTTATACAGGCTTTCTGAATTTACAGCCTCTTCACATATTTACAAAATTACATCAGAGTTTAACCGATTTCTAACAAGATTGATCAAACCTTTAAGCTGCATGTGGACTGACAGACTACACGGCTTACAAGAAGCACCACTAAATGCTGTTTAACAAGATACATTTACGGAGATAAATGGAATAGGATTTTTCCAAATCCTTCAAAACACAGATCTTTTATTTAAATGATAGAATTTGGGATGTGTCTTTAAATTTGGGTTTATATAACATTTGTACCACAAAGTCATTATACAATAGAATGCTGTTTTGACTGGAGTTCCAAAAAATTTACATGATTTTTTTGCTGTTTGTATCTTTTTCTTTTTTCATAAATATGTATTTTTTTTTTTTTCAGAATACACAATGAACTGTGATGGATGAGACTGAACAAACTGAAATATCTGCCAGAAATAAACGGAAATTAAATTGAAATCAATGTATTTCCGATTGGCTTCTTTAATTTTATTGCAGGCATAGTATTAAATGTTTGTCACGTTCTAAAATGTCATTTTTTCGACGTAATTTATTTAAGCGGAAGTCGGTCCGGGGTAAAAACGTTCCCGACAAAACAAGGAGGTTCCAGTGTATTAGAGGCAGTTGCTGCTCTGATGAAGCCGTTCCGCTGCAGGTGCATGAGATCTGGATTAAAGGTACGTTTTTGTGTTATTAAAGTGTTAAAAAAAAACATTAATATATGTTGAAAAAACATCCCATTCTCGCAGACGAATATGCGTTTAAGGAAATTAAAAAAGTCTGAAAGCTTGCCTGGTGAGCGGCTAGCATGAAGCTAAACATAGTACCGCTATTATAAACGCTGCAGGGTTTGAACAGGGAACTTAAAACGTATATGTTAATGTATGTTTGGGTATGGGAGCTTTTTGTAGAAAATGAATCCGATTAAGTTCCTCGCTTCGACGTCTAAAATTACTTTTATTAAGGCACATTTGCGGTTCCTGTAGGCTTCTAGGAAACGTCAGATCGGACAGCGAGATGGGACTGCTATCTGATCCCAACAGGAGACGGGCTTTGATTAGCCTGTTGACCCGCCTCAATGCTCCAATCTGGTGAGAGTGACTCACTTTTGTTCTGTTTTCCACCATCTTTATAACAAGCTGTACACCTGCGACAACATTATTTGGATTTATGTAGGACCCCCAAGGTTTTTAAATGTATTGAAAGTATGAGAAATCCTTTTGTCAACTTTTTTTTTCATTGAGCTCTTTGCAGATAAATTATTTTTTTTAGATCCATATTACACATGATGTCACTAACAATGTTAATTAATCTTTAAAGAAAAGTTCAGATCTCTGATTGAAACAATTTTTTTACTATATTATTGAAAAAAAAGCTTTAGGTTTATTTGGAAATCACAAATAGGTGTGCAGTTCTTAAACATAGGGGATTTTAAATTCACTTCCAGGCCTGTGTAAAACTTTAGCACGCTTTTGTAGATTACCTTTCCCTTTCCGCATCCCAGTGTGCTCTGCTACTGTGCCGGCATATGCTGGTTTATGGGCTTAGCGTTTGAGCCGTTTACGTTGCGGACGTACATGTCGGAGAACGCCATGGGGTCCACCATGGTGGAGGAGCGCTTCCCTTCTGGAGAGAGAGCTCTGGCCACAGGGAAAGAGTTTGCGGCTCACAAGAAGAAAGTTGGGTATGTTTTTTTCATTTTTTTATTATCTTTGTTGATTTATGTAACCTCCAAACTAAAGTTTAATATTATTCCACCGGTTTGTTTGATTCCTTTTCAGTGGGATGCCGGTGGAATGGCTTGTGAAAACGATGCAGGCTCGAGGGCTTGAGGTTTTCACCCAGAGCTTTTCTCGCACGCTACCCTTTCCGGATGAGGATAAAGAGAGATATGTAAGTTTATCAAAAGTAATGTCCTACATTTTACTTTCTTTTGACATTGTGAAAAAAACGTTACTTTTTTTTCTAATAGATGGTGACAGGTACAAATGTCTACGGGATCCTTCGTGCCCCTCGTGCTCCCCGAACGGAAGCCCTTGTGCTGAGTGCTCCTTGCAGCCCTGGTGATCACAACAACCAGGCTGTGGGGCTTCTGCTTGGCTTGGCTCATTACTTCCGCAGTGAGTACCGCATCTTTTGACAGTTCTGCAACAACCAGAAAACCTCGGGAATATCCGATGCTTCAATTCAGTGCTGACTATTCAATTAACTCTGTTGTTACCAGATCAGATCTTTTGGGCCAAGGACATAATTTTTCTTGTGAACGAACATGATTTGATTGGAATGCAGGCCTGGTTGGAGAGCTACCACCACACCAACACTACAGGTGGTCATCCGATCGAAAGAAAAAAAAACTCAAATATACCAAAGTGGAAGAAATAAGTCGGAAGTTCTCAAACAACAATATTTTTTGGTTTGTTTCTACTCCAAGGAATGGACTGGTCTCCCTTACAAGGCCGTGGTGGTTCGATCCAGGCAGCTCTGTCATTAGAGCTCAGCAGTGATGTTATCACCAGCTTGGATATAGTACTGGAGGGCCTCAATGGCCAGTTACCAAACCTGGATTTAGCAAACCTCTTCTATGCCTTCTGCCAGAAGATAGGGGTCATCTGCACCATCCAGGGCAGGGTAAAGACCCAAGAACGCATGGTGTGTTTCTGCCTAGCAGAGCTGTACGATTTATAATTTTGACTTTTATTTGTGGACACTTCTGTAGCTTCAGAGGAACGACTGGGACAGCGTGTCGGGCTACAGCCATGCGGTCCAGACGATGATGCTGATGGTAATGAAGCAGGCCAGCGGTCGGCCGTGGGGAGACCACGGTTTGTTCCTGCGCTACCACATTGAGGCAGCCACAGTCAAGGGCATAAATAGCTTCCGCCAGTACAAGACAGATCTCACCACTGTTGGCAGGTTAGAATCACGGAGCGAGGATCTTCATCCTAACCCCAAAATCACACTGTTATATAAGTCTTTGTTTGTTTTTCTTGAAAAGTTCTTAAACTGTGCCATACTTTTCAAAATATCAATTGAAATTTATATTTAACAATTAGGCAAAATGTAGTTCTGAAAGTAGATCAGTCCATTAGCTATTCTATTGCCTCACTATTGTACATACACGAGATAAAGATTTTCTTATGATATTAATATAAAGTTACTCGCAATGCATTGAGAAGGAAATTTATGGAAGACCTAAAATATGTGCTTTTAACCAATAGAACTACTTTTACAAAGCAAACTGGGTAATATATTGGGTTTTAAAAATATAGATGGATAATTTTGAATTTTGTTTAGTAACGTAATTTTTGGAATATAATCTGCCACTTTTTTCATTGCGTCATAAACAAAGATGAGTAAATATTATGAATTTTTCCTTTCTAACGAGCTTCATGCTGCCAAAAACATTTAGTCTTGCCGCATAAGACCAATTAAATGACAAGGTAATTATGTGGTTGTCCAATTCTGACACAGAAGAATATGATTTTTTTTCAGTTTTAGTTCGCAGGAGGAATATAAAGATCAATGATACTTCCTGGTAGGCTAAGTCAGTTATTTTGTTAAGGGCACTTTAGAGAAAAAAAAACATTTACGATAGGTATTTAATTAAAAGTTTAAAAACACTACATGCATACCTGCAGCTTATAGACCAACTACAGCCTATATATGTAGAAGTGTTTGGTCTTTTTAAGAGTGCGTTTAATAGTTGAGAATTATGATTTATTTGTATATCCAAAAATTGGATTATAATCTTAAAAAATAAAATAACACTGTTATAACACTTTTTCCTTCCACTTAAGTTTCCATTAATACACTTGAATAAGGCAGTCTGACCAACCAGCTTTGTAGCCATGATTACTTGTTGCTTACCCTCTAATTGAAGGTTGACTATCATGTCTTTTCCGTAACATTTTATGATTAAAAAACCTTTTATTGTAATTCTAAACTAATTTAAAGATGTTAAAAATATTAGCAATTCTGTGATTCGTTGTTTCCTTTTACCTTTTAGACTCCTGGAAGGAATGTTTCGAAAGTTGAATAATCTTCTGGAGCGCCTTCACCAGTCCTACTTTTTCTACCTCATGCCATCACTCTCCCACTTCGTGTCTATTGGATACTACATGCCAGCCTTCGGCCTCCTGGCGGTCATCCTGCTGCTCCGTGTATCCCATCATAATTTCGCTTATTTTTTTCTAAGCTCTTTTAAATTTTAAATACATTAAATCAGCTAGAATAATCTGGTATAATTGATTAATCTTAGTTGTACAATCTTTTTTCCATTTTTCCTCCTTTACTTAAATGTTAGGCATTAGACCTGTGGGTGCAGCTTGGGAGTCCGCCAGCTGTAACGGCTGATGGAGTTGGTAACTTAGAGCAGGTTAGAAACGAACACATTCAGAGACTGAGGGGATACGAAAAATGTGTTCCTGTTTATTTATCTCTAAAAATCTTGCGTGCAGCAGTCCAGCCCGGGGGTTCTGTCAGTGTTGACTCCTCTGGTGATCAGTCACCTGACCGGAGCGGCTCTGTACATACTGCCGACCCGTTTCCAGGAGATCGCCGTCGAACACTTCCCGGTTTCTGAGACAGAAGCCGTTGTCCTCACAGCCATTGCTATTTACACAGCAGGGCTGGCTCTGCCTCATAACACTCACAGGTACCTACTCACACAATCTTAGGCTTATGAAATCGTAATTTTTTTTAAATTGTGTTTTTGGTTCAGGTTTCAAAAAACTCGGTTGCTTTTGAAATATATTCTATTAATTTATTTATAACCCATTTGTCACAAAATCATAACAAAAACAAAAAAACAATATCTTTATTCAAACCAACTTTACGATTTTTTTTTTTGGACACACAAATAGGATTGGCCAAAGAACGGGAGATAGTCAAATCCAGAGCAGGTGATGAGTCCAGTTGGTATGGTGTCTAGCAGAGAGAGAAACTGCACTGAATCTGGAAAAAAGACTGTAAAACTATGGGAGTAGATTTAGATCTCATCTTTCCGTCCATTTGCCCATCATGCATTCTTCCACCCAAACATCCTTTTGAACCGATTTAACCAGGTGTCTTATCTGATGTGATTCAAACAAGTCTGTCCTTAATGTGGTTTTGACCTGAGACATTGAGTTTATTCTGATATCAACCAATTTCCATTATGCTCTATAGCCATCCTTCCTTAATACCAAACTTCTCTAACTGATCATGGCTGCAGCGCTGTAGATGCTTAGCGACAAACTTTTTTCGAATATTGTCTCAGGTGAAAACAAATTTCGCTCCAACAAAAATGAGAAATCCACATTTTTAAAGTGTTTTGGAGAGAAACCTCATCCTAGTTACTTCGTGATGAAAGTCTTTACCGTGTGCGTTGCAGGTTGTTGGCAGGCGAGGGGACCGAGCAGGGCTGGAGGGTGCTAAAGCTGGTGGCGGTTCTTTACCTGGCTGTTCTGCTGGGTTGCACCGCCCTCCTTAACTTCTCCTTGGGCTTCATCCTGGCTCTCACCCTGGTGCCCGTGGCCGCATTTGTTACACCCCACGTACCCAAGTAAGTAACATACTACTACTACTAACATTGTTCAATCAGGACTTGATTCGCACCAAAATAATATATACTTTTTTTTTTTCCTTCTTCAGAACTTTGTCAGCCGTCGTCTTGGTGATCCTCAGCCCAGCCTGCACGCTCCTCTTTTCCTTGTTTTTCTTCCAAGAGCTGCAGGAAATGCCCGTCAACTTCCACGATGGCTGGCTGTTGTACCTGTCGGTCATCTCGCAGGGGATCCTGGACCACTACCTGTACGGTTCTCTGGTGTACCCACTGATCGCGTTGATGGTTTATCCGTGCTGGCTGCTTTTCTGGAACATCCTCTTCTGGAAGTAGCCTGCAGGTTCAGAGATCATTTCAGGTTGACTTGTTTATTTTATTTTATTTTTTTGGGGGGGGGGGTGAAGAACAAATGCTCAGAACCACTGAAGTTAAAGTAGAACTTTTTACATTGACAGAAAATGACTCCCTTTCTGTGCCTTTTGTTTGGGATTTTTAATCCAAGTATTTCCTCTGTCAACAATTGAGGCTATTTAGTGGCCAGATAAAGTGTATAAATAAAGCGGTTTTACTTGACATAAGCGGGGATTGTAAAATATAACTGTTTCTTTTGTTTTTTTCTATATTTCTATTGGATGTTTGGTTTGTGTAAAAAAATAAGATAAAATTAAGTGTTTTTATCAACTATGTTCAAGGTATAGGATGGTGGCTAATAATCTGTTTATGACGATAAATCGAAGTGGATAAGCTGTTTACAAGCTCCCAATATCTTCGTATTTGTGTTTTTCCTTCATATTTATATCCTACAACATTAAAAATGCTTAAAACTAAATTCATGTTGTGAATGATCTGCTTTCATTTTGGTTCCTTTTGTAAAACTATAAAGCTACTATATCTGACTGGATAAATTATGCATCCATCTGTCACATTCCTCTCCCCAGTGAGTCTCTACAACCTCAGTCTGGTGAATCCTAAGTTACTTTCAAGCCAGAAAAGATTTATAGTCTCTTCCTTTCTGGACATACAGACATTTATACCAGATTTTATTTTGGGCAAAACAGAACAGCTATCAAAGGCAAATGCAGACTCTGGTCATATTCTGTGAAAGAAGGAATACATTTCCACTGTGTTTGGTTTACTCTAATGGACTAACCTGTTCTAAAACCCTCTAATTGTTTCTTTACCATTTTCTTAAATCAGGAAAATGCAAAAAAAGAAACAGACACACAAGTTTGATTTCTTTCTTTATATATAGATTATGCAGTGAAAGTGGATCCTTCCTGGCCTCCACAGAGGAAATTAAACCACTTTGAAATTTACATCACATTATTAATGTATCTTAGTAAAAATATTACACTAAATACAACCCTGTACACAGCACATGCATTTTCACTCCTTTCCAACCACGTTTTGGCACCACAGCTGCAGAAGACTGATTAACAGCCAGGACAGGCTGCTGCATGAGGAATCGCCTCTGTTCGCAGCTGGCAGGCGCTCTTAGTGACATTTCCTCATCTTCGGCTGCAATCAGGCGCAAAGAAATGACCTCACCCTCCCCTTTCTCTGCTTAAATAAATATCAGGCTGGATGGGCCACGCACACACACCCACTCTAAAATGAACAGCAAAGATATCTGGCCAAATGAGATGTATGTCATGTTGACCGCGTATAAACAGAGAAAACGCTGTCAGCGATTCTAGCTTGGCTTCATCCGCCTGTCAGGCGGGTGATCAGTGCACTTTACTTTGTCAACAAATTTATACCAGATCTAAGCTGCTCACCCTTGGTGTGTGTACGTACGTGTGTGTGTGTGTGTGTGAGTGAATGAGAAACAAAATCCAAATGGCGATAGTGGACAGTCAGCTGCTGCTTAAACCGGACTCCCTGCGTTCCTCTCTCCTCCTTTTTCCCTTGGTGAGATATGGAAAACGGGGTGAATGTGTCAGGCCAGGTGGTCATAGGACATAATCAGCCAGATTCATATTTGTAGGAAAATACCTGCTGGATGCAGCTCTGCACGTCAGGTCTGGCAGTGGCGCAAATCTCGCAGCCCGGGCGCGACGGCTTGTTGATGAAAGTGCACGAGGGACAGGTCCACTCCGTCTGCTGGGAGGTTAAAAGAAAAGAAAATGTTCAGATTCCTTTAACATGAAACCAATCTCTTTAGTTTTGCTCCATCCGCAGCCTATTAAACAACAAACGGTTCAGGTACCTGTGTCTTACTGGCTTTGTTGGTAGGATCATTCAAGTGAAGCTTCTCAAAATTTAGGATGTCTTTGATGTCGCCAGCTTTATAATTTCCTCCACATGTTTCTGGTCCAAGTAGATTAAAGACTGTTAAAAAAAACTGTTTTGCAAAACTTGAAAAGATGAAACGGACATTTCTAAAGAGGTTCCTTAGAACTATCTGAGAAAAACATAATAAGACAAGGACGGCGCGAGTATATGCAAACATCCTAGAAAACTCCAAGATAGCTTGAGAGTGAATCGGTTCTTTAGTGGAAAATTACATGTTTAATCTATATTTCAAGAGGGACAAGCAAGATGATTTAGAGGTACTAAAGTAGTAGGGGCTTAATATCAAATGCACACCTCACTTTTTAGATTTTCTTTTCCTTCAATGCCAATGTCTTCCCAGTCTTACTTTTTATTGTTCCACCACACGTCATAAGAACATACAGTAAAATGTGTGGGCACAGCATGACATAAATGTGACAAACGGCTGACATAAATCACTTGCTTGATGTAAAAACGGAACGGAACGAAATAAATATACAACAGCTACCAAAAGGTAGCCATTATAGCAATGGTTATGATGCCACAGGGCTGTAGCACGTCCAGGCGTTCACTGCACTCACCCTGGCTGTTATGGGGAAGCTTTGAGGGCAGAGTGCTGTAACCCCTCCAAACCTGGGAGGTGAGGCTGCTTCCTGGGGGCAGCGCCGAAGCAGTCAGGGAGTTCTCCAGGTCCTGGTGGAAGAGCTGCCGTGTAACACGAGCTTGTCTCGCAGAGATCAGGTAAAGGTACGCCGTGTCTCCGTCCTTCTGAACTCCGTACGAAGCTAGCGACCGAGGATCAGCGCACAGGCACTGACCGATCACCCAGCGCTGCACACGAGGATGGAAGCCATACTCGAGAAAGACCTGGAGAAGAGCAGCAATGAAAAATTAGCAGATGAAAGCAATCGAAAGCGTTAATTTTTTTTCTTCATCTTAAGCAATTCAAAGTTTTCTCACCTGTTGTTTTAGCGTTGCTACAGACATGTAGGGGAAAACTATAACTGTGACGCAACAAGAGGAAGAGGCGTCCTCCACCACCACGGATAAACTGAAACAAGTGAAATATAAGTGAACTGATGTCGTGTCAAAAGTCGACCCACTTTAAACACTAACCTGATTTCTCCGTCTGTGTAGCTTTTCTGTGACGGCTCTATCGTCAGCATCGCTTTTTGCCGAGCCAGCGCGGACGCATGTTGGGAGGCAGCCTGGATGTCGCCTACTTCGATTGTCCTGGAGAGCTCTGAACACAGCTCCTCTGAAAAGAATTGGGCAACTAAACACAACGTGAAGGAGGGAATCCTATGCTTTTGTAAAACGACTCTAAATGCTCACCACAGAGCGTCAGAGAAGTCGACCTCTGGTCCACGGATGCTTCAGGGTCTTGTTTGCCATCTGATTCGCAGGTGTTTATGTTTGCCACTGCAAGAGATGAACCGCTGAGAAGAGTCACTATATAACCTTTAAATATGTGGCAGATAACATACAGTTCACAGTTCAGGTTAGTTCAATTATTCATATTGCAGGCAAAATCCCACTTATTTTCAGTTGGGGTTTTTTCCAGACAGGCATCTCACAAAAGGCAATAAAGCTGATTTATCAATTTGGTAAGTAGGATTTCAATTTTCATTAACTCATACTTACGTTTTTAAATACATTCAGAAAGTTAAAACAATTACGAAACTGATAATATAATCTATTGAGCTCTACATGTAAAAACTAAAAATAAACATTTAAGTGTGCTGTTGCAACATTAAGCGTGAATAATCTTGGTCTATGGATGAATTCTTTGCTCCTCCTGCATCCTCAAAGGGTGTGATAAGACTACAAAAAGGCGTGAGTTCAGTTCAAACTGACCCCTGTGCGCCTCCCGCAGCGACGACAGCACCACGGTGGACCAGGCCTCGGCCTCGCGATCGCAGCGGAAGTTGAAGCGGATGCAGTCGTGGGGCGAGGCGGCAATGCGCATCTCATGGCAGCGAGAAGATTTGACCTCATACTGCACCGAGCGCAGGTCAAACTCGGCAATGAACTGCGGATAGAAACCCACATAAAAAACATGCTTTTACAAATGAGTACAAGTAACTTAGGCGATGGTTTAATACTAAACAGAATTCGTGTTTGACCTGTTGGTGCAATTTGTACATTAAGCCTTTTAGGGAACATAACAAAGGTGAAGAGCCAGAGAGAGAAACGATCCATTACATTTTTAAAGTGACTCAAATAAAAAAAAAGGTTATAGTTGATCTACAAGAATGTGGGACCAAAGTAAAGCGATAGCAATTGAAAAGAGTCACGGTTGTCAGTGGGGAAAATGTCTTTGTCTGAGATGACAAGCAGATCTAGAGCTTGCGCGGCTTTAGGAGGACGTCATGTGGCGAAACCTGGCAAACACGCGACAGACGTAGGTGTTGAGTTTAGATATGTTAAGCAAAATGAAGTCTGCGTTTTGGCAGGGTGTAAACCTTAACGAAACAATTTCTGATGCTTTCACGTATGTCGATTTCCCTGAAAATGATGTCTGCAAAAAAAGCTGGAAAAAAAGAGCAAAATTCAAAGGGGGGGGCACATTTAGTTAATCTAAAATGAACATTTGTTTTATATAAAACTCAATAAGTTTCACAGATCAAACAAATATTGATATGGTTTATTTACTTATGTATTTATTTTTTCAGATTGCAGGTGGAGTCCATACTCTTAGGAATCTGATTTTAAGAAAATAACACTATGGTTAGAAAGTGGGAAAGAAGAAGGTTTCTCCTGCATCATTTGCAGCAATATTATCAGTTTGTAAGTTAGACAAATTTTAACAAACAATTAAAATATACTACTGTCTGTTCGTAGGACATTTTTGAGGCATCCCATTCAAATAAAGTTTCCAACTCCAACATTCTACTGCAGGTCGGCTCTTGATAGCAGCTACAGATGCAGTCGTTTTTTCCCCAGTTATTAAGGTTTCAAAAGGTGAACGTATGCCGTTTCCTAAAACTTTAATGCCCTTTTAATGACAGAGAGCCAGAGTGACTCGGATATTTGTTCTACCCGTACAGTATAATGGTGCTGCCCCTCAGTGCCATGTTGGTGGCCACTACCGAGCAGCTGGCTAAAATTATTATTTACAACCATATATATATATTTATATATATATATATATATATATATATATATAT
>JAVLVB010000458.1:1137668-1178101 GCA_032876305.1 Orestias chungarensis | reverse complement strand
AAAAAAAAAAAAGAGAGCTTAAAGTTAGAGACAAAAATATAAGACAAAGATTAAAATGTGTTTTTAAATGCATTTTGTCTTACACGGCACAATCATGTGTGAGTTTGATGAAAAGTTTGGTTTGCCTTCCAGTTTTTGTTGAACTGCTTTGATGTCCTGCCACCCTGGGAGAAAACATAGCACCGCTCCTGCAGAGTGATAGGACACAATGTAAGAACTAAGAGTTAAACATCTTAAGAAGCAGAGCTTTGTTGTATTAGAGTATGCATTGGTTACCTGGCTCTCCATGGCGGTCGACGTGCACAATTACATCAGCAACCAAGTCTAGATCGGGTGAAGCGTCATCCAGCCCCTCCTCAAACAAGATCAGATTTTTTTTTTTAAAGCAGGTTTTAAAAATATTCTGGTATTATTCTGAAGAGAGGGAATTTTTTTTTGAAAAATTAAATGAAAAGTTAACAAATCCTAAAGGTTTCACCTTGTTTAAATAGACTTTGTTTTGGCCTCCAGTCGTGCATCCCATCTCCCTCATCACATCCTCCAGGTATCGGTCCTTTACTGGGTGCATAAAACCAGGTACCTTTATGACAGGACAGCCTCCAAAGTACTCCGCCAGCCTCTGGTTGTCCCCGGTGGCGCTCATGAGCACAACCCGCAAGTCAGGGTTCTCGTCCAAGGTTGAGCGAAGCAATACTAGCAGCAGATCTGTGTTTATATCTCTCTCGTGGACCTCGTCCAAAACGACATGACTGATTCCTTTCAGGGTTGGGTTTGACTGCAGCTTCTTCAGCAAGACTCCAACCGTGAGGAAGAGCATGGAACCTCCGCTGTTCTCAGGCGGTCGGCTCTCGAGTCTTACCTTTGCATTGAGGAATTACTGCATCAAAATTCAAGTTCTGGTGTTCTCACCCTCAAAATTACAAAGTTAAATTGCAAGAAAAAATAAACAAAAAAGCATTTAAATGACCTCTGAGTGACACAAAACTATAAATACCTGATATCCAACATGGTGTTTTAGATTTGGGCCCATCTCATGAGCCACTCGATGGGCCACGGACACGGCACTGATCCGACGCGGCTGTGTCACAAGGACGTTGCACTCTGATCCTTCCCCACTTCTCACTCGCTCCTCCAGCAGGAAGCGTGGGATCCGCGTCGTCTTGCCACATCCCGTCTCGCCAGCGATCACGACCACCCTGGAAGAGTTCACGGCCGAGACCAAGTGTTCTCTGTGAGCGTCGACAGGCAGCTCCACGCTGAGTCCGGGGTTTGCGCTTAACCATTCTTCCTGCAGGTCCCGGCTGAGCCACCGAGCCTGATGTTCAAGCAGAGGTTTGTATGACCTGCCGGTGACGGCATCCGATATATGGTCCTCTTCATCCTCTTCTTCCTCCTCCCTTTGTAGTCCTCTTGCCTCTTCTTCCTCCAACAGTTTCTGTACTTCTGTTGCAACTGGGTACTGTCAGGATAGCATTGTTAATTTATACAAGTGAGCACAAGAGACCCAGAGTACGTGCATCTAAAATATTGTTCAGTATCACAATTTACTTTGATAAGACCTAAAGCATCTGCATGAAACTATGTGAACTACAGCAAAAAACACACAATAAGTCAAAATATTGCATAAGTTCAAGCAGGCAGCCATAAGGGTAAAAAAAAACCTTTGTTAGGTATTCCTTCATATGTCGCTCCAGATATTCTGGAATCTCTAGCGGGAATGGAAGCCTCTCCCTTTGTCCAGCCTCCTTTACTTTCTCTTTATTGTAGTTTGCGTGACTGAGTGGGCCATTGTCCTTGTCCAGCAGCTCAAGCTCCTGCAACAAAGGCAGGAGAAATAGTTTAACAAATTCCCAACTTGCCTGTACAGACATAGGTTCACCGGATATCCTCCCACCTTCAGCTTCATGCAAGCAAGCGCAGCAGCTTTTTTCTCTGCCATCACTCGGCTGCTCGCCATCGCGGTGAACGTTATCTCCTCTGGCCAAAGTAGAGTCAGTTGGCACTTTTTTAGCTTTCCACCAGTTGTTTTGAATTTTATCAACTCCTGGAGAAGAAAAAAAATCACATGAGAATATAAACGAGCCTATAAGTTCTAAAAGTAGAAAAACAAAACAAAGGAAAGACCTTGACCTACCCTGATTCTGCTGGACGAAGTGGCCACCTGTATCACCTTGGTCAGAAGAGATTTAGGTTGTGAAAAGAGAGAAAGGGCGTCGGAGACACCGGAGACATCTTCCACTGGAGAGGACAATTCATCAGCTCTGGAGGCGGGAACATCTTTTTTCCAACCGTTCTCTTCATCGTAAAGATGGGAATGTACCCCTCCTCTCACCCGGCCAGATCTTCTCTTAGGTAGCCGATTATCAGGACCAATCACACCCAGTTCCTTTGGTTAAAAAAAACAGAACAGTATAAAACACAAACTTACTACCATGCAAAAGTTTTAAAATACCCCAAATCCCTTTATAATGTTTAAAAACCTTACTGAAGTTGCTCTGCAAACTTTGTAAAGCGCTAGTAAAATTTGCCGTTAGGCTGATCGTTTGAGTAATTTTAAATATTAAGTCCAGCCCTTTAGGAGGATGAACATGAAGAAAAAAAATGAATGAGTCAAGATGTGTGTTCAGTTTTATACAGTCACTTTCTAAATATTTTAAAAACTATAAATCACAAACTTCAATGTAATTTATGTAATAAAGGGCAAAGTGACCTTAAAAACCCAAATATACATACAACGATCAGGGAATCTATTTACCACACCAAGGCATGGATGCTTTTGAATCTTTAATCGTAACTTACCCTGAGCCTCAGACAGGCAGCAGCAGCCGCAAAACGCTCTGCATCAATCTTCTTGGAGGCAAAACCCTCTTCTTCGATCTTGCAGGGCCACAGCAGCGTGACAGTGGCCTTCTGCAGGGACATGGTTTTAATTTAAAAAAAACACGATTATTTTTGACACCATTGTAAACACTAACCCTCCATATGCCTGGAGGACTGGAATGACCTTGACTCCAGCGTGCTCCGTGCAGTTGTACTGGATGAGCTGGGAGAGGTCATTCACTCCCAGCGACCGGGAAATTGAATTGTTTAGGAGGCTTTTAGGATCTGGAAACTCCTTTAGCAGGTTTGGATTACTGTTATCTAATAATTAAAAACAAACACAGTGACATGTTAGAGCTGTTGTTGTTTTTTTTTGGTTTTCTTTGACAGGGTAACCATCAGAATACACTTCGACATATGATCCCGAAATATAACATTATAATATTACATTTTCAACGCTGGGTGTCCTTGAGGTTCTGAACCGCCAACCGTTAGCTAACATGTAGCTAGTCGGCTTTCCCCCCCCACTCACCTCGTCTGCTGTGGAAACAAGAGGAGCTGAGTTCGTGAAACTTCTGAGCTTTCGTCCCATACCACCGCATCTCTCCGTCCCAACTAGAAGCCCATTTTCTTCCTGCGTGAACACTTTCGGCGACTTTATAAAGCGCTCTCAGCCTCACGAGTAGAGCACCGGGTAGAGCCATCTTTAAACAACTTCTTCTGCGCTTTTGGATTGACGGAAGAAGGAAAACCACCGTTTGGTGGCGCCCCCTTCTGGCTGTCTGTGTGTAAAACTGATGAATCTCTTTCTGTTCTGCCTTTGGATATGATTTACTTGGAAATATACTCTACCAATTGCAATTAACTTCCCGAAATATGTATGAAATAAAGAAATAGGCTACAGTTTATATTAATGTTGTTTACACTTGAACTCTTGTAGTTTTAATGTTATATTTGCACAACCTGCTGGACTTCTGCAGGTGATGTTATTGACAGTGGATATTGTGTGATTTTTTTTCTGTTAAAATTTGTTATTTTGTAATTGTGTTACCAACTTCTACTTAAAATATATATTTTAGTCTTTAAAGTACCAGAATTTTCACATACCTTTACATGTTTGTATGTTGTCTGATGCCATTTTTAGAGATTAAAATCAGATGTTATGATTAGCTACTCAGTACTTAAGCAGCATTTTTAACTATCGTTTTACTCTCACTTGAATCTCTTTTGGAAGGTTACTTTTTTTTTTTTTGCTTTTCCTTGAGTGTTGAAGTACACCTCATAACTGAGTGCTACAGTTTTTTGTACCACACCTTCTTCAGCCAAAATGTAAAAAAAACACACAAAAAAAACACGATGTGTTTATCTTTCAGGCCTTGTTTATTATTATTTTAGGCTTATGAACAATGTGAAATCTTAAAATATTTTAAAACTAGATGTTTTTTGTGCTGTATTGCATGTTCTTTATTGAACACATTTCTTTGTGTAGTTTTCCCCTTGCACAGACTTAATATACAATTTGACCATTACACATAGTTGCTCGCCTTTTTATTACTCTATCTTAGAAAAGAACTCCAAAACTCAGTCACCAAAACCACACTGTAGTTTAAGATTAAGGAATCCCCCAAACTGGTGGAAACATATAGGCTAAAATTGTTTTTTTAATATATATATATATAAACTACATGTACACTATATACACTACATGTACACTACTTCATGTACACCACTATATATATATATATATATTTATACACTACTTCATGTACACCACTATATATATATATGCACTACTTCGCTGGGCCCAATCATCCATTCGCATGGCTTCTGCTATCACTGCTATGCAGATGATACCCAGCTCTATCTGTCCTTTCCTCCAGACGACCTCTCGGAAAAGACGTGAATCTCAGCCTGTCTTTCTGACATATCTGCAAGACTGTGGCCCAAAACTGAGGAAACCTTCAAAAAAACTATGCAATGCAAAGCAGTAAAAACATTTATGAACGTTTTATATTTTTTTAATTGTGTTTGCCTTAGGAAGATAAGTCGTATTCAAGATATATAATATCCAATAAATTACACTATAGACACTCTTATCATTTTAAACAATAGTGAAAACCTTGACCAGAACATGTTAAGGATACATTTTTAAAGTGATGATAAAAATGAAATTAGCTGTGACGTATAGAGAAACTGAGAAATGATAGGAAACCGTTTATTTTTCTGACTTATTACCTTGTTTTAACTATTCAGGCCAGAGAATGCATACTCTAACTTTCTTCAAACGGCTGCAAATAAGCTCTTTGAGCTCGGAAGCTGTGTTCCTTCTTTATATCTGTTTCTTTTTAGCTGTGCAATGTGCAGACTAAATCAAACATTCATGGGTTTTGTGGTGTCCAGGTGAAGAAGTCAACACCCCGCAGCTCCTCAGGCAGGTAGTCCTGTTCCACAGGGTCGGTAAAATCTGGGTTGTATTTGTAGCCTTTAGCATAGCCCAGCTGCTTCATGAGCCTGGTGGGTGCGTTGCGGAGGTGCAAGGGGACAGGAGGAAGGGGGCCTTTGTGGTTTCTCAGGCAGGCTTTTACATTGGCATAGGCCTTATAGATCTCCACAGACTTGGGTGCCCGTGCAAGGTAGATGGCACACTGAGCCAGGATTACCTGAAAAAAAGAAAAAATCTTTGTAAGAATTGGTGGACAATTACACAAAAAATTACACAGAAACAACTGATTGGTTAGGTGTGCCTACCTCACATTCAGGCATCCCAATGAAGTGACATGCTTGGAAAGCTGAAACAGCCTGAGTAAGAGCAGAGGGGTCGGCTAGACCTGGAAGATAAAAAGTAGTAAGGCATGTCTAAATCAAACAGTCAAACTTTATCGACAGAACGCTTTTTATAAAATCAAGTAGTCTTTTATAGAGTTCAGAAAATGTAAGACAGGAATAAAACCACTAAATAGACACATTGAATGGTCAAACTAAGCAAAGGGAAACATAAAACAACAAACAATGACAAAAGTATGAACTGCAATAATTGCTTTTTTTGGGATGGGGGTTCTAGACTTTTCCAAATTCATACATATGAAAATTACACATTTAGCTGTTTTGTATAAAAACACATATTTGCATTGAATTCACAACTACTTTTACAGCAAACAACAAACATAAATGAAACAAAGAAAAATAGGTCAGACTATGATGCTGATGACAAAAACTATGGCTGGATGGATGGATGACCAGGTCAAAGGGCAAATAGCCAGACTGATAGATTAATTGATACAGGGAAGATGGAAAGTTGGATGTATGGGCAAACAAATAAATAAATGGGTGGATTAATAAAAGAATGAAGAAACGATGAATGGACAAATACACAAAAGTTTGGCTTAAGGACAAACTTGTTGCCAATTGGATGGAACTAAAAAATAAAAATGGATGGAAAGATGAACCTTTAAACAGGGGGGCATTAAACAGCCTGGAAATAAAACTGTCCATGTTTCATATGTTTTTTAACACTTACTCAGCAGAAAAATTAGTACATAAAAAAACCATAACTCTATACTGTTTCTATAGATGATTGTGAACACACTATCCTTCAAATAAATATTAAGTGTGTAATTTAGTCCTATGGGTACTTTTAAACTAAACAATGCTCATTTCAAATACGAATTTTGCACATATGCAACGATGCGGAGCTCTTAAAGAAAGTGTTCATCTTTGATTTTATAGGTTTACTCAAGGAAAAAAAGAGCTGAGACTTTATAACTTTTACTGAGTAGTGTAGTTCCAAAAACAAAATCTTGATGAATCAAAATAAATGCTGCAACACAAAATAAAAATGTTATTGCACAAAAATAACCTCCAGATCAAAGTTACCAGTTGTAAGTTACATCATAATACCTCAAGCAACTAACAGTGAGAGTTGCAATATGAAACCACATAAACGGAAGATAATGCTATAAATAACCAACCTACGTCCTCGCTGGCGAAGCGGACCAGCCGCCGGGCCACATAGAGCGGATCCTCGCCGCCCTCCAGCATGCGGCCCAGCCAGTAGAGGGAGGCATTCTCGTGGGATCCGCGCATGGACTTGTGCAACGCCGAGATGCAGTTGTAATGTTCCTCGCCTTTGAACAAAACACACACATATTAACACATTAACGCAAGTTCCCTCACCATGTGAAGGAGGGAACAGCAAGCCTTTCAGACAGCTGAGAATAAAAGGTCAACACGGACGAGAAAAGAGTGAGAGGATAATCGTGAACGATTGGAGTGGTAACATCTACATTCTGGAAAGCTCATCTATTAATAAATGGTGCGACAGCAGTTGTGGTGAGTAAGAGAACGAGGGGAACAACTAATCTCTGCATTAGTTAGCTGACATGATTATGAAGCCGCCACCAGACTCAGTAACTGTTACATAATTAGATTGGTAAAGGGCATTAAAGTGATCATAGATGTAAACAACAATGTAAAGAAACAAAGCTAATTGCATTATTTGCTAGTGTGTGAAACTAAATTCCTGGAAAATTAAGTGCTTTAACTAATGTAACTTCATATATTTCTAGAAAATCTATTTCTCAAAATATAAATTGAAATGGTTATTTATGTTTGATACGGTACTTTTTTTAATATAACATAAAACATTAAATCTAATATAATATAATGCAAAAACGTTGAACAGATTATGGCATTCAAACAAATACATCATTGCACCATCCACAATGAATAACTGCAAGCTTTAAATTTAGTGTAGCCTTTTTTTAAAAAGTGAGAATGATTAACACAAAAAAAGTCTGATAGCTGGAGCAAAAGCCCAGTAACACTGAACGTCAGCAGGCAGGAGCTCACCAGCCTTATCGTAGAGGATGTGGGACCTCTGGAGACCCTCCTTGATGTGCTGCTCCGTCACCACGATCTCCTGATGACGTCCGCCTTGTGCCGACCGGTCCGACTGCAGCAAGTTTATCTGAGCTTGAACAGCCAGCTGAAGACTGTTGAGTCCTGTTCTTGCATCACCGTCACAGAGGTAGGCTATGGTGTCCAAGGCTTTCTGTTCTATGCATATAGTTGTTCTACAATGGTGATACAGAAATATATGTAAACAATCACAGTCTGAAATATTTACATTTTGCATGTTTTGATACACGTTCTACACCCGTTTTAAAGTTTGTTCCATTATTCTTCCACAGGACTCTCTACAGACATTCTTAAATACTAAAGAACCTCTCTTAATTTGTAAAATAGCCTGTGTTTTATAAAATATTTGATATCAGAGAACCATATTAGTAAATAATAAAAAAGTTTCTTTTCAATCAGAGATTTAAAAGATCACTACAAAAAGTCAGCATAAGACAGCACTTACTCATTATTACTAGTCTGGTCTCTGTAAGAACAATTTGTTGGATGTTGTCCCTGGACTTGGATCCCAAGTGCGGCCACAGCCCTGTTCAAAATCAAGCTCATCGCCTCAACCGACAGCTTCTCTAGCACCAGCACCCTGCACCTGCTCAACAAAGCAGCGTTCACCTGGAAGGAAGGGTTCTCGGTGGTTGCTCCAATTAAAGTGACAGTGCCGCACTCCACATGGGGCAGGAAGGTGTCCTGGTGAGGCAAACAAAAAACGTTCAACCTGATTTATCAACATCTGATTTATAAGTCTTGATCAAGTAAAAATAAATTGACCCGATTACTACATTTAACTTTCTAACAAAAATTGATTGTAGAAACTGTTTTATAGAATGTCAAATTCTAAAATGAGGATCAATAGTTTAACAATAAGCAAGCAAGCCTTGCATGAATCAGAGAAAAAAGGTTCAACCAGAAACAGAAAGAAACCAACATATATGGGAGCTTATTCGTAGATCAAAGAAAAGGCAGGTGCCATTATAGAGCATATTTATTACTTTTAAGACAAAGTCTCATGGGAATAATACACACGGTTTGCCATTGACTAAGGTGTAACTACACGAACATGTAAATTATGCTAATATAAGATAAAATTATATTAAATAGAATCATAAGAGATTGGATTACTGAGTTACCATATTTAATAAAACGTGGATTACCACATGGTTAAATGTTTAGACCCAAACTATTTAATTTGTATATTAATGAGAATTTTAAAGCGTCTACGTAAAAAAACCAAACAACTTTTTAAAGTGACTTTACCTGCTGGGATTTGTTGAAGCGGTGAATTTCATCAATGAACATGATCGTCTTCCTCTTGCACAGCCTGAGCTCGTTCTGCGCCTGCTTGATCACCTCTCGCACTTCGCTGGTGGATGCGCTGGTGGCGGACAGAGTGACAAAACGAGCAGATCCTTTCTTTTTACTCGTACTGGCAATGATGTGGGCTAGGGTTGTCTGAAGACAAAAAAACAAAAACAAAAATAATATAAAAATATATAGAATAATAGGCTTGTTTTATTAATAAGAACACCGAAAATCAACAGTTCATCTTTTGTTGCTGATAGGCAGCTGTTAAAGGAACATGGTGCAAACACCAGACAGCGACACAGTTTCCAGTTTAAGACAAATATAGTTGTAGTTGGGATTATGCAGTTTATAATATCAGAAACTACCTGTATATATATATATATATATATATATATATATATACACACACATTTCATACTTAACTGTTGAAAGATCCCAAAATAAATTGTTCTGGCTTTGTGGTATGAAATAAAATTATAAGGGCTGCACAATATCAGGAAAATATTAGATTTAGCCACTATTTCCTGCCTCCATGGTGCTGCCATCACCATCTTCCATGTCTGATGTTATAATCTTTATATGGTGTGGTCATTAAGTGCGTTAATTTATCACCTGCAGAACATGAGGGTGTGGCACTTAATTATTAGCACATTAGGAATTATATCCATGCAGCCTTGCCTACTTGGGATGTTGCAGATTGACACATTTATGCAATGTAATAAACACATCTGGATGGGTTTGTTGATCAGTTAACTCATCCATCCCAAGAGACCGAGACATTGCAGTGTGGCCGAGAGGAGCACCAGCTCGCATGCGTCCTCCCAGCTATCGCCTGCACACCTTTCCACATCCCGGTGGACCCCAGAGGATGAGAGAGGGGATCTCCTGAGACTCCAGCAGCGACCGGACGAGAGTCTGCTGCCCCACGACTTTGTTCTGGCCAAAGTAATCCTCCAGCGAGTCCGGTCTCAGAGCCTCCGCCAGGGGTTTGTTTGACGTGAGCAGGCGATCTCTGATTTTCCCAACTTCGCCTTTTAAAGCAGACAGAGGCTCCACACGCGCAGGTCCCGACCCGGCTCCCTCACCGGAGGCACGGACGGGACTTTGTTTAGCCGTAAGCTCGGCGTCGGGTTTCCCCTTGTTGGGGTGAAACAGCGAGAACACCAAAGTAGACGACGACGACGACGAAGAAGAAGGAGTGGAACCGAGCTCCGAGACACGTGGCTTCTTCCCGGGAGGCTCGCTGCTGTCAGCCGCGCTGCTCAGCAGACACGCGTCCAAGTGTCCGTTTATCGTCTCCGGCTGGAAGTCGCTGGAACAGACCGGACATTGGACCGAGTCTGAAACCGGAGCAGCTGCAGCAGAAGCTGCTGGGTCCGCCATGTTCGTTCCCTGGACCACGTGATCAAAACAACAGGCGCCAAACCAGAAAGAGACGCGCAAAAACATCCGGTCATAATATTATGCCGTTATGGAATAAAGCGTTATATCACTGTACAAATACAAATATTTGTTTAATTGGGACTGAATGATTAAATTATTATTACATTTAGTCCATAGATACGGCCATCTGTTTCCTTATAAAGTGTTTTTCTTGTTATAAATAAAGTTTAGAAACAAACCAAAAGACTATTAAACCTAGTATTTATGACATTCCTAACCATATTTAATGTTTGGTTTTGTTATCCCAATGATTACAAAGTAGTTCCTTAAATGATTCTAGCTTATCTAAAATGATATTTTGTATCCAACTATTCCTTCAAAACTCAAGAGATTCACTTTAAAACCTTAAACTGAAATTAAACTTTATATGTATTGAAACCAAAATTGGTGTTTTCTGTGATGCTTTTGAATAAACTGAGCCTCTGTATTACTTTTTTTTCTTTCCTCAGTGCATTTTGTTGAGGCTTTGTAGGCTGATGATTTTGACTGATTGTTCCCTAAAACATTTTTGACCATCTAAACAATGAGTTTTTTATGAACACTATTATCATCCAAGAGGATATGCATTTTCATACATGAAGCCAAACTCCACTTTAAACTTTAAAATCTAGCTAAAGTTTAATGTGTTTCATGACTTTCTATTATATCTCAAAGCTCTTATTATAATGGAGCATTAAAACTTTATTTCTTTAACTTCTTTTATTTCAGCTTTATTGTTTTAATTTGCATTTGTACTTTTGTTTAGCTTTTATTATTATTTTTATTGTTGTTGGATCCTTTTTGTACTTCAACTTTGTAATACTTATTTTGTTGTTTCCGTAAATGGTAAAAAAGCATCTGGCAACCATGTTTATTATGGCAAATTTGCCTTAAACGTGACATTAGGTCTTATCAAGATTATCATCACAGAGAAAACTTCCAATACATGATTTATTAAATAAAAAGAAACTGTAGCTCCTGATCCTAAAATGATACCCTGGGAACCAAAAACTGTAAGGAAATTCTGTAAACCAGTCCTATAGTGGCACAGCATTACCAAATCTTCAATATACATTTGATAAAAAATCAGAAAGTCACCCAATTCTCTTACAATTATTTAACTATCTAAAGATATCACACCTTTTGTAGCCAGAGGGCGCTGTTAGGATGGTTGGCTGAGAAGTCAGGTCCAAAGGGCCCAAAGAGTCCTTAGTATAAGTTTCTTCTGAGACACCCCTGAGATGAAACACACAATAAACGTGTCACATATAAGTAATTAATAAGACTTCTAGATTTCTATTGGTTACAGAATCAGAATTTTAATACAGATGGATAATCCTGAATTAAATGTCCCAACAAGGAATTTTTAATGCATCGTGTTGAAAATGTGAGTTTTTAATTAAAAGATGCACCTCAAGAACAAATATGTAGTAATATTTTAAACAGGCCAAGACAAACATAAATAAAGTTTAAAGTCTGGGAAAAAGGCAAACAGTTTAAACTGCTTTGTGTCATCTTTCGATTTTAAATAAAACAAAGATGATTATTATAATTTCAAAGAGAAATAGGGGAGGGTCAAACACAGTTGCAGTCTTGGTAGATGGCCTGGAGTAGAGATGCAAAAGTGAAATAGTCTACAAGAAGGAACTAAGCAAAGTCCACAAGCAAAGCTTTAGTTAGCAGCATGATCCTACAAATATTCTATTAGTCTGTTTTAAAAAGTGAAATCTGTTTTATATTTACTGGAGTAGCAAAATCAGAACCACGGCCTTAAAAAAAAACCATCTAAATAAATTGATAGGAAAGGCTGTCTCTGTTCAGGAGACAGATTTGGAAAGTATAGAGAAAATAGTGCAAACTAGGAACATTATGTTCTTTATTAAATAAAGTTCACGCCAATTGCAATTTATTACTACGTAGGTACACAAAATAAGAGTTTTAATTTAGTGATCTTTGTACTTAACCACACCTCCAGTGATTGCTGGATATAGACCCAGTCTCCCTGCGGGTGATAAGTTACAGATGTATGAATCTTGGTATTCTATCTAAGAAAATCCTTGTGAATGTGCCATAGAAGAATTGGAGAAGTCCCCTATAAAAATAACCCTAAATATTACATTAAAATAAAATATGCCTTATTGAATATGGCAATGTAATAGATTGAAATTCCACAAGCGTCTCACTGTTAACCAGCCAAACATGAAAAACAATACTATTGTCAAACTGTTTTATTGAGGAATCAAACATAAAAATTGAGACAACAACAATAAAATCTGTCCTCTTTTGAAATGAACATAAAACATAAAGACAATACAAAGTCAAAACAAAACAAAACAAAGGCAGCATAAATATTAAGCTGACTGTTTAAAGAGTCTCGTAATTGTTTCTTTTGACAAGGAGACAGGAACCGAAATTCTTGTCACTTGTGCGCAGAGTGCTAAATTCTTTCAGTCCGAACAGCTTCTGTAAAAATCTAAAACATAGTAACAACCTAACAATAACTGACAGAGGACGGTGAGAGAAACAGCTTGTGTCTCTGATACTCTTTGCTGGCATCTGTCACTCTTCTATATCAAGGACACACTGACTGTCCTCTGGCTACGAAGTGTCAATTGTAGTGGCTATAGATGACTGAATTAACACAGGGTGATGAAGATAATCTAGTCCAATTATTGGAGTGTTCCTTCCTCTTACGAGCTAATTAATTCTGCTGCTCTTGGGTCTCTCTTCCTAACCTCAAAGGGACTCTTTACTGATAAAGGCACAAGGTAAAGCAAGGCTGTATAGATAGGATGAGAGTTAGACTGAAAGCCATTGGAAATTTTGTCTCAGTGGAAAACATTTGGCAACTCAATAGCATGTGTCTTGTTATATCCTACCTCTGGGGGAGCCTGAGGGATTTACTTTGCTACAGGAGGACACACAGATCTTCTGTCAACCAGGTATTTGCAGCTCACTCTGTCACAAATCAAAGAAAAAAATTAATGAAATATCTTTTTGATGAAATTTAACTAGGATATTAACAAAGCACGAGTGTTGTTACTTTAAAAAAATACACTGGATTCACTTGTGACACCCATAAATAATGTTCAGTATCAGTAGTAGTTTTCTCCGGTATGCCAAAAATCTCCAGGATTTATTGCGAATCAAAATTCAAATCTCTTTCTTGACTTCCTTTTGATCTGATTATGAATTTCCTTGTCTGCTCTATTTTTATTCTAAGCAAACAAGCAAACAAACAAACTTCCTCGGGTGACTTTTATGATGTAAAGCAGAATCACTCTTAAGTATTCCAGTATTCCAGTTCTATTTAAATGTGAACATTAAAATATAACTGGAAATTAATGTGTAAAATATATGTTTATTATTAAAAGTTTAGATATGAGAACAGGAAAAAAAAGATATTTAATACATTTAAAAAATATTTTGTTAGTACAATTGTATTTAGGGATTTGACATTTAAATATACACACATTAAATTATATAAACTTTTCTATTTGATGTGTTCTGTTCACATTTATATTAATATTATATTCATAAATATTTAACAGATTATTTATTTATTGGGCTGTGGCAATTTTACTCCTCATTAACTCTGACACAAAAGTGTACATTGTTAATTTCATAAGGCTAAATATGACTTATGTTCTCTTTTTCTCTGGAGTTAAGCAAATGTCAAACTTAAGGACAACGTTTCAAAATGAATTTCCAATTCAAAGAAAATCAAAATGCTGAAGTTAAGTTACAATTATGTAAAATCTTAGCAATTCAAATGTGCCTGTGTTAAATATAAACATGAATAAATATTATTATGGTTGTCAGTAATAAAGAACCACAATTAGTTCTACCTTGACTTCAGAGCTGACCAATGTGTCCCTCTAAAAAGTATAAGCATTGTTTTATAATGCCAAGTTTGTACAGTGAAAATTGTATTTTTTCCCCAAATCATTTAAACCTGTAAAATAACAGATTGTATGTGCAAATCAGTTCAAACCATAAAGAAAAAACAAATTACTATATAAGCGAATGTACACCAGTGAACTAATTCCTCTTGATACAAGACTTCAGACTTTTTAATGTTAAATCTGCCATCTAATGTATTAAATCAAATTAACCAAAAATTCAGTGAATTAAAATATTTATTCCAACGCACTTTACGCAATAATTAAACACAAAACATTATTTATGTTATTTATAATAATTTTCATTACAGCAAATATAATATACAATATATTTGAATATATAACTTCAGACAAATTAAAACACATTTCATTTTTTTCTTTTTGTTATTAGTTAGGTCATCAAATGGAGGATTTTTTTCTCTGCCATTATAAATGTGAAGAAAAGGACCAGAACAGATAAATAGGACATAACAGGAGAAATGCAGTGAAAGCAGTAACTTTTGATAGTTTGGCTGGAATTCTGTGAATTCCTAGCGACCTCTAGCGGGGGCTCTTTTCAGCAACTAGTAATGAGGGTTTTGCTGTCATCTAGTGGACGTTTTTGTTTTGGTTTTAATTACAACCATGTAACATGCCTAAAGCTCAAACCATATAAGGTGTTTTTGTCAGACATACACATTTGAAGTAAACAGCATTATTTTGTATTTATCATTTTCTGTTTCTAATATCACTATTAAACGTGACAAGCTCATAGTTTGAAATACCAGTGCATGAGAAGTGACTCTTCCTGGGAGTGAGCTATGTATCCAAGCCTGCTTATAAATACACATGCTGTGTAGTTTTGTTTAATACTTTGGTAGTTTACCTCAGATGATGGTTAAAGCCGTCTGACCCTCTCTTGTTTCCATTCCTCTCTTGGCATTTAGAAGAATCACCCATGATATTTACTGTGGGAGAGTTACAGCTATGTGACTAAGCTTTCTTTGCCTTCTCACACTAACTTTGACGCCCTTTGTGGCATCTTCAGCATTAATCTCCCCCTACTTTTACCCTACTGGCAATAACAGTGAACATGGCTAATATACCATTCAGATGATTTGCAATAAATACTTTTCAGTAAGTTATCAGTGAGTAATTGTTTATATTACCACCTTTGTATTTGAGAAATAAATGTAACTGTAACTATAACTACTTTTCCATATACAAATAGATTTTGATATTAATTGGGCCTCTCTTTGTATCGGAATCAGATAAATTTAAAAAGGTTTGCACTTTTTAAGCTTAACTTTTAAGCTCAACTAAAATAATTAGCACAACTGAATGTAACATGAATCATTGCACGAATTTACATCACCATGTTTTGTTGCCTCAGCATGTCTTTGTTTAAGCAATTTTCGGTCAAAAAACTAGACAAGGTTAATGGAAAAGTACTGTCTGACGGGGCTTTACAAAATAAATAAAACAAAAAGCAAGTAGCCTGTCATAGTTTAACTACAACACTATGTTAAGAAGCCAAGAGACAACCCGAGATGAAGGGGAAATAACTCCTGGGACTCTTCTCATACTTCAATTCAGAGCGGTTGAGTTTCATAACTGCGGCACAAACATTTCAGCCCCTAAAGTTTCCAAGGGAAAGTGTATCTAGAGCAGTGAGAAGAGTGAGTGGAGACATTTGCAGAGGTGGCTGTACAGTAACCAGACCGCACATGCCCCCCCTTGCTCTCCCCGGGACATTGTGTTCTCTGCCAGGGTGGTAGTGCTCCATTTTTAACAGCTGGCCTTGTGTCGTTGCCAAATGAAAGCCATGACAAGGGTCATGTAAGTCTCATTATTAGAAATATGAATAAAAATAAAACATGTTTGTGTTCAAGTGAAGCCTTTGCATAGCATCCAGTATAGTTTTTCTTTCTTTTGTGAGGGTTCAAAAGATAGATTTATACTGTATTGTATTATATTGTATTTTAAAGTATAAAATAATCAATCAGCACCATATTAAGAAAAATGTTATGTCTTATGTGGAATTAAAGAAACATTGTTCTGCTGTTTTTTTCCCCAGGTTTTTACTTAAAATCTGCTCTTCTACTACACAAATAGACGATGTAATATAAAAATTTATTAGATAATTAATTGTGTCAGTAATTTAACCAATATATTTTTATATCCTGGTACGTATTTTAATTAAAAGTTTAACTGTAAAATCACATAAAGTGAGTATAGAGGAACTTTTACACAATTGCATGTATCAAATGACTGTATAGCAGTAGTAACAACAGAAGATGTATGTAAGTTATTATTTACACAATTAAATAAAAAAATAAAGCAATATGTATACAAAGTATTACAGAAAATGTAAAACATAAACCAATTCCTTTTTTTTTTGAGGAAAATTTAAAAACACATTGAAAGAGTGAGCCATCTAAGATAACAAGACAAAATATATTTTTGATGGAATCAACAGAAATATTTATTTAAAGGCATTATGGTCTAATTAAAAAGGAAATGGATTTATGCACCAATAAAAGTTACATAAAATATGAGAAACATGTCCAAAAAATAAGCTAAAAGAAAACAAAATATAATAACCCAAACCGAGTCTGACTTATAGCGTTCCTTTTAGATGTTCCAACACTGACAGTAATTGTACTTTTTATTTTCTCTGGGTTGTATAACACATTTTAGTTGTTTTACCTTTATTAAAATATTATCATAGAAATATTTGTGCCTAAACAAATAAGCAAACAAAACAAATTAAAAACACAATGTAAGCTTTGTTGTACAATTTTATCAATTTAGCAATAAATTGTAGTAGTTTTTCTTTAACCCTAACTTAAAATATTTTATGTCATGCCCTTATTGACTGAGCAAAGATATTTCTGCTCCCAAACTTTTGTGACAGAAAGGATGATGTAAAGCTTTAGTTATCTTCGCTTTACATTTACTGCAGTAATTTAATTGCATTATTTGCTTTATTTTTCTTTTTTTTATTTATATATCATGATCTTCAGCAATTAAGAGTTTTATTTATATAGTGTACAGGTTTTGCCAATTCCATGGGGCTACCAGCTTAATCTATTAAATCTATGCTGCCATTAAAGTTTTTAATGTAAACTTTTGCCTGTAATGTTTTGCAAAGTCCTTTATGTAAAATAGGATTTCAAAACATGCTTTGCAGGTTTCTCGCTGGTTTTCTTTAAAAGCGTGTGTTTCCGGCATGCAGTTCATGTTCCCTACTACAACATTGTGCAAATGACCTATGCTGTCTGTCATCCACTGGCATTCAGAGACAGGTGTGAGCATGTCTCTCCCCAAGTGATTGATGACTGGTTTGTATCTCATCTGTTTCTGCCTTATCATAGGAACCTGTTCTCTCTTGTCTAGCAATCTTCCTAGAGAGAGCATATTTCAAAGTAAAAACCAAAAACGAAAAAACACCAGTGAAATGACATTTAGTATTGTTTGGACACCCAAATATGCTGTTGTCATGACAAAAAATAAATCAAAATGAAATACAGTGCCACCTTGTGGCATATCTGATTTCGAATCTTGTCTCCTTCCTTTCCTCCTCACGTTACCCCTCTTCATTTCTTGTAGTACCAAAACTTGGGTGTGAGTAACTGGCATGAGCTGCGTTTGGCTTGGGTCATCTCTTCCCAGTTTAAAGTCTGTGCTAATGTTTTCAGAATCGTTATGTTCTCATGAAGCATCTTGTTTAGTTTTGGGGGTCTGCAACAACTTCAGGAGAAAACTTTTTTTAAGGCCAATATCTGTTTATGCTGTTGACATTACTAAAGTCTGGATAAATCATTGATCACTTATTTTCATCTATACAGAACATGAAATATGATTATGTTACACAAGCTCAGTTAAAATTGATCCCTTACTCTTGCAAGGTAGGTTATTAGAGTTTTTTTTCAGACAGTAAGCACATCATAAATCATCTGTGTCACTCATATCTGATGGCAGCCTGATGGCTGCGTGTCCTACTGTAGATCAGTCTCATTTCCCTAAACAGTGAGTAGTAGTTACAAGCGATCCAGTGGAATAAACATTGAGGTCTTGCTCACACACTTGACGTGGAGCATATCCCTACAGCAATTCGTCCTTACTTTTCAGGTCTAAAATCGCAAAGATTTTCTACCTTTACATTGAAGTTGTCCGTTTTAGGTAAAACTGCAGTTTACCAAAGTGGGGGCTAATCCTTAAGCATTTTCCGACTTGTTTGGCATAACAAGTAGTGTGTACAGTGATCATTTTGGCACCTATCAAGTAAGTGCACAGAGGTGGACTCAGTACTTGAAGCCTCTCAAATATCCCAACCACTGCCAAGCCCCCTCCCTAAGCACTTGAAGCTTGCTGACGTGGGCCATCCATTTACATTTAGGTTCCCCAACTCACAGTATTCTTAATACCATATCAAGAGGAGAAGACCAGAGGGCTGACTATATATTAGTTGTGATTACGTAAAGTATCTTTTAGTTTTGAAGATTTCAAATATCTTTTTTTTTTCCTTGGTTACCTGCTGAGTTGTACCTGGAATAGTTTCTGGATTTGTTCTTCTATTTTTTATCTGTCTTTTCCGTAGCACTGGCAGCAATTTTAGTTAAAGTGTTTTTGTCTCTTTCACGGACGTTAGTTAAACAATTTTTGTACCGAGTCGGTGTCTTGAGGTGATTTTGTATCACGGGAAGCCATGAGTTCCTTAGTCATGAAGACAGTTGGAGACTCTAATAATGCAGGCTTTGACATCATCCAAAACCGCATTGAATCTCTGAGCGGCAAGATGGACAAACTCATCAACATTCAAGAAAAAGTCCTCAGTCGACTAGACGGGATGTCTCAGGAAATTGACTACATTGAACAGGATATGGAGCAAATCAAGGTGGACAAGGAGGAGATCCATCTGTCACCGAGGGTGATGAACCAGACCCAGGTGATGGGGTGGGAGGTGAGGGAGATCTGCCAGGAGATGAGCACCATCATGTCGGTAGTCAACCAACGGTCCGAGCAGCAGGCTCAAAAGCTGGAAGGGATGGAGAAGTTGGTCCTTAGCATGCAGCAGGTGATCAGCTTTATTGGCGAGACGGTGAAGCGCTCGAAGGTGATGGAGATGATGTTCAAAGGTCCAGCAGCTCGAAAAGCCTCCAGGCCCAAAGACAGTAAAGGGAAACAAGCAACAAAAAGAAAAGGATCCACAGAGACAGTAACAAAGAAGCCTGACAAGGTGGGAGAAGCAACATTAATGTCTTTTGTAAATTATTACTGTAAATTGTCAAATCTTGGGAAACTAGTCAATCATATTTGGATTTTGCCTTTTATGAATTAGTATCTGAAATGAGCATATAAGGATGTTGATGCTTGAAAGGCTGCCACTATAAACACTACAAACATTCAGTAGCAAAAAAATACATGTTGCTACTGCACTGTAGCATGATACATGTATAAAGTCCCCATTTAATTCTTGCTGCTGGCTCCCTCCCTGTATTTGGTGCAACTTGGACTAATTTGCATGAGGCAAAGAGGGGCACAACCGGGCAGCACAAGCGTAAGGCCGGCAAGAGGCCTAGACAGAAATCTAAGTGGACTGGTTTGCATTTTTTTAAATTGGAACAGTTATGTTTCTTTTACCCCCACCCTCAGCTATGTGTCAACATTTCATGATGAGTCAAACTTCTCGCCTTCTCTCTTTGGTCTACGTTTCTCTCACTCACTCAGATTTCTCTGTACATGTTGTGCTTGCACTACTAGTCTTAGTCCCCATAGTATCCAAGTCAAACATGTGCCAGTTTTACAGCAAATAGCTACAACTAAGTAATGGTTAAACCATGCCTAGTTGTGCCTGAATGGCATAATGTGTTTTAAGAATTATCCGTTGTTAATTCCAGTGTTTATGTAATGGTGGGAAAAAGAATACCATAGTTAAAAAAAATGAATATTAGAAATCCAACAAGTTAACGAAAAAATTCTGGTTAGGTGAAACCAAAATGAATAATTTCACATACAAAAAAATGTGTGCAGAAGAAAAGCAATGCTGACCTTACCCTAACCTCACCATGGGACTGGGACAATATTTTGAGTTGATGGGATAAGGAATGTAGCTAAATAGAGGGCAATACTGTACATTGAGCATTACAACAATCCAACAATTGCAATGCACTTGAACCAGTAATTGTCTGGATCCCAATCAAAAAAGAATCTATGGAAAACACTTAAAAGTCTACATTCTAAACCTAAGGTTACATTTTTGTGTTTATAGGTTTTTGACATACCCCAAGCACATAAGAGGTCATTGCTATGCTACTCAGGGTTTGCTTAAAAGTACCTTACAGTGCTTCCTACATATCAGCTTCCTGTCAATCTTCTAAAGACTCACAAACATTCTGCAGTCAGGGACCACAAATTTCAGTCTGATTATGCTGTATATGCCAAGAGATTCTTTGTAGTCCAAAGATAAACATTTCATTAAAAGCACTTAGGGGAAATACATTAAAATGTTTCATAAAAAATAAAACATTATAGAGTAAATTGTCTTCCTGTGGCAGTGAATTTACACCCAATGATGATCTGAGCTTTCTATTTTTTTTAATCTATAATTAGGCAGACTGTGATGACTCCATTAAAAGGTCAGTAAGTGCTACCTAGCAATAGCAGAGACTAAGACTTGTGCTCACTGCAATCACCTATGTGCTTGCAGATGTTGTTTTTCTTTTGAAAAAGAGATAAAAAAAAGTAATGTCAGAGTTTCCTGCTAAATATTTGTGACCGCCAACTGATCTGAATGATGAGCGGCTTATGTTTCATTGAATTTCTGTTGTCGTCAGAGTAACAACTGTCTCTAGGTAAACACAAATCCAAGAAACATACCCACTCTCTGTTTACCTCACTGTATTGAAAAACATATGTGGTACACCTCAAGTTTAAGACTATTTTTTTTCCATCCAAACCTGATCTCTGAGTGTTTAGTAACATGAAATCAGCTGGAAGACGTTGAGAACAACCTGCGTCGCTTGTAATAGTTTCCACACAGGGTCAGCATCACATTCCACTGCTGAGTGCGACAAGTGATAAGCTATAAATTCACTGTCCTGCTGCTACCTATCCATCAGACATGAATAAGCAGAAGCATGCCATTATATAAGCCAGCAAGTTCATGTTGACGTCCAGTAACTTTGGCTTCTAGCCAAGGTTTTGTCTTTTGCATTTCCTTGTACATCGTTCATTTATAGTGTGATTTAAGGTTTTCTATGAGCTTTAGCCCTTTATGCAAATATTGATTTACAGTTTTAACAAGTCTGTATATTATTTCTTTCTGATTTAAACTACAATAAATATTTTTTGACTGGGTTTCCTAAAACCATGCAAAAGCTTGGTTCCTAGATATTTTTATGCTACTCCTAAACATTAATTTATTTCTTTATATTCAGAGGTGGGCTTGATGGTGTTATTTGTGCTCTTGCAGGTGTGTAACAGTTTAAAGTTACTGATTGTATGGACATAAAGTTTTAGGATTTTCTGGTCTTCACCAAGTTTGTGGACAATGGCTCATACTTTGGTTTGTTGGAGTCTCGTAACCATAGGGAACTCAAATGTTTTCAAATTTCTTAAAATTCTGCATTTACATACTTCAGGTTGTCAAATTGTTACAGTTCTCAGATTTCATTATTAGAACTTAAAACTTTCAAATGATATGAAATTCTTAGGTGTGGAAAATAAGGAAATAAAAGCAGATTAAATATGTACTGGCAAATAATGAATGCTCGCCTTCTGTGGATATTGCTACAATCCTATCAAACATTTCCGTCTTGTCTTTCTACTAGAAAACTACCTCTAAAAAAGCCAGTAAAAGGAAACAGCAGATAACTCCTGCATGTCAGCCAAGTTCTCTGCAACCCTATCACAAGATAAAGCTTCATGGACCAAAGAATTTCCTCGCATGTCGAAACTTTGTAGGTTTTTTGTTGCTTACCGACTGTACATACACTTGTAAGTTACTTTTGTTATAGTCTTTGTGGATTTTCATTTATGGTGGCATGTTTTCAATCTTATTAGCCTCATAATATATGATTTTGCATATTATTTATTTGAAGTTTTGAAAAAAACAACTGGAAACATTAAACTTAGCAAAATCTTTCTTTTGCACAGAAATACACTGAACATGCAATGATATGTATAATAGCAACAAAGATCACCATTGATATTCATAAGAGGTCATTGCTGTGCTACTCAGAGTTTGCTTAAAAGTACCTTACAGTGCTTCCTACATATCAGGTTCCTGTCAAACATCTAAAGACTCACAAATATTCTGCAGTCAGAGACCACAAATTTGACTCTGATTATGCTGTCTATGCATATTCTTTTTTTTGAAGCTTTGAAAAAATGATTTGAAACATTAGACTTACCAAAATCTTTCTTTTGCACAGAAATACATCGAACATGCAATGAGATGTATAATAGCAACAAAGATCACCATTGATTATGTGCAGAAGTTGGTTGGTACCAGTATTTTACAATTTTCTTCTTTTATTTCACAGGTAAAAGACAACAAAGGCAAAGATGGGATAGATAAACTATGTTGGAGCCAGAGGGGCCTGAAAGCACAAAAGAAGAAGCCTCCAGATGCAGCAGGTACAGAACACTTCATGTACTAAGTAGTAGTACAGGAAAGGGAGTTCTTTTCATGCAGAAAGTGTCTTCTTCAGCAAGGAGGATATTCTTACCCTAAAATGTTAAATGTCTTTAATAAACTAGTGATATAATTAAAAGCTGTCTGAATTACTAGAATTAGCTGATTTTGTGTTCAATTGGCCAAGATATTTAGTCGCTATACCTATGACGTAACACAACCAGGTTTCCCATTTCACTATGTTTTAGGAACTGTGATATTTCTAGGGTAGAATGAAAGTTGATAGTTTTGAGTACAACCGAGGACAGAACTATACTATCTATTAATCCCTGATTTAAGATGTAAAAGACAGTTTTAAATGTCAACTCAAAAATTATTTTGACGTTATTTTGCTCCAAATCCCAAAAAATATGTTTAGTAACATAATAAAATTTTTGTAAGTGCCATTTTGATAATAATATTAATAATAATAATAACAACAACAACAACAACAACAACAACAACAATAATAATAATAATAATAATAATAATAATAATAATAATAATAATAATAATAATAATAATAATAATGTGTATGTTATATTTAATCAGCAAGAGACCTGATTTTTCTGAATGAATTTCTTGTAGATGCCATCTCACCGAAGAAGCAGGCTTTGCTTCTTGAAGAAGTGCAGAAACTAAACAGAGAGAATACAGAGAAATCAGATAAGCTCTTTCCTCCACTGGATCTAGAGGCTGGGGTGACTCCTAAAGATGGGCAGCCTGAGGCCCCAGCTTGCAACCTGTTGAATTTTGTGCATGAAGATTCCCAAGGTGCTGTGGCTGAGAAACCTGAGAGTGCAGATGTTACTGAGGATAAAAAAGATAATGAGGAGCTCAAGGAAAATGTTGCATCAAACGAGAAGGCTGTGGATGATGTAGTGCAAAAGGAAGCAGAAGAAGAAGAAAAGGCGGCAGTTCCCGAGGAATTGCAGAAAGACGATATGTCTGCTTCTGAAGGAGAAATTGAAGTCCCAGAGGATAAAAAAGAAGAAATTGCTACCAGGTATGTTTACAATACCTTGAATTCATATAAAATGTACAAATATTTAGTTAATTTTCACTTCTTCATTCAAATTTGTATTGTAATGGTCAAAGTAGCTCATTTTAGTTTTTTGAGCTGTTTCGTTTAGAAAAAACTGCATTTTAATTGAAGCATCTGAAGCTACAGAAGACGTAATGTGACAATAAACCTATACAATCCATTTATTCATTCCACAGTGAAGACCACAAGGATGCAAGACCATGTGCAGAGGTTGAGCAAGACCAGATGATTGAGCCAGAAGAGGACAAGAAGGAGGAGATGGAAGAGGAGCAGAAAGAGGATGAGGAGAATGAACAAAAGTCACAGTTCGAAGACTGGGCCATCTTCAAGGCGGATGGAGTCGCAATCCAGTTAAACCTTACAGAAAAGCTTAAGAAGGAAAGAGAGGAAAATTCAGACGAAAAAAAGGTTGATGACGATCAAGCTGAGCGCTTCTTTATTGGTGAGACACTAACCTTTGGTTATTTATAAATTGTGAAAGGAACAGAGGTTGGAAAATTTTTCTGGTAATTATCATGCATCAATTTCTTAAATACTATTTGTAGTAAATACTATTCATAATACAACATTTTGTTTCAATCTTATCCTCTAAACTTTTATATTTATCAAAATATTATACTTCTTTAGAATGGGGATTATTATTTTATTCTCCTGTTTGAAATCCTGAGTATGTTCAGAAGAATTTTATATTGATTAAAAATAGCAGCATACTTCATCTTAAATAAGGTTTAAGGAAGAGCTGGGTCTTAAACGTGACACTTGAACCCAAGCTCTCTGCTTTCACAACCTCTGGCCTTCATGCACAGGGTGCCAGAATGAACAACTGAACAACATCTTGACACTCTTCTCTTTAATACACAGACAACAACAGCACACACCATTACATGCATGGTATGCCAGTTTACATACAGTTTAAAAGGTCAACAACGGGTAATTATTAACATGTGTGTTAACGCCTTATTTATAACTTATGAAAAACGAATGGTATCTTTTATCTTGTCTCCCAATCATTCCCTAGACACCACCCCTCCTCCTGCAGCTCCTTTTAATCATCACATTGTGTCTACTAAGCCAAACCAGATCAGAAACTTTTACACAATTAACTGGCAAGAGGTCCTGGGTGGGTAAGTGCTGCTCCTCTACTTATCTTACTTAAACCCAAGGTAAAATAGAACAAACAAAACAAAAAAAAAAAAAAATGTTTTTTTAAATTCTCCATTTAGGCCTGATTGTTTAATTGTCCTCAATTTCCTCCCCCTTTTCTTTCCTCTCCTCAATCGCTCATAACTTTAGAGTCATGGCAGTTATTTTTACACGAACACCAACTGGCATGTGAAACTGGATCCTCAGTGCCAGCCGGTAGCTAATCACTAAGTGTTAATCCGGGAATTCAAAGAAGAGACACAGGCTGGCTCAGACAAAATAAAGTAAAACATCAGCCTCGACACGTTACCAGAAGGAATTATTAGTTTGTTACTTCTTATGTGAAAGACGGCCTCCGCTGTCGCTGTCTCAACATTAAGTGATTTTGTGCTGCAACAGTACATATTTGCATGGATAGAGCAACTGGCTGTCTGTAGGTCAACAGGAAACCTAATGTTCTTTCTTATTCTATTTCATAGGGGGCGGTTCGGTCAGGTGCACAAATGCGTGGAGAACTCCTCCGGACTCACTTTGGCAGCAAAGGTCATTAAAGCTCGAAGCCAGAAAGAGAAGGTGCGACACCTGACACACGTCGCCGTGACACTGATATTGTTTTTTTTTATTACTCCAACCATGAGAACTAAGCCACATGTGATCCAAAAAAAAAAAAAAAAGTTGTTACAGTTTTTAGACCATAATAGAATGTTGTTAGGCCTCTCCTGGAACCGAGGTAAAGTAATACTTCTCACAATGGTGAGAAATAACTGACCCAGTCTTTGATCTCAGAGAACAGCTGACAGATCTCATTTTGCATCGGTGTGTCTTCCTATCTGCGCCTGCATCTTTCTGTTCTTGTGTGTGTGTTTTTTTTTTTGTAGGACGTGGTGAAGAATGAGATCCAGGTCATGAATAATTTGGACCATGCCAATCTGATCCAGCTCTATGCAGCTTATGAATCAAGAAATGACATCATCCTTGTACTTGAATAGTATGACCTTTTTTTTCTTCAGATTTCCAGTGTATGCATGTAATATGTATACACTCTGTCCTCGTGTAATGAATAATTTCATTTATGTTGAATTTATATTTTTGTATATATAAATCATTTTGTCTTTTTTGTCAGTGTTGGTGGAGGGGAGCTTTTTGACAGGATTATTGATGAGAACTACACTTTAATGGAACTAGATGCAGTGGTGTTCATCCGACAGATCTGTGAGGGCCTTCAATATATGCACAAAATGTCCATACTTCATCTGGACTTAAAGGTATAACGAATACCGATCTGACAGAACAGTGAGAGCAAAATATAAAATATCTAAGAAAACGTACAAACCGTTTAAAAGGGAACGAAACAGTGAGAGGAAAAAGATATTAGGCATTTTGTGAAACGATACCAGAAAGATTAAATAATCTAGTTTTTAACCAAGATTTCTTACTAAAGTTGTGAACTTTGGAAAGCAGTAATAATTTGCATTACAAAAAACCCCACAAATTCCATAAAAAATAGAGCATTCAGCCATGAATCAATAATAAAGCCTGAATATTTAATCTAAATTTTTGTTGCTATTTAATACAATAAGTATTCAAACATTCACAGACATTTTGCGTAATTATACTTCTGAATAGGAGGTAATATACTGTATTTACTATCAGACAAGGCTCAAAGGATCCCAAATCCAAATACAATATTTTTTTATCATGGGTTACATGTGTTTGGTCCTTACATCCTTTATTACATTTAATTTGTCGAGATTAAAGAGCTTCCATATGTTCAGTGAAATGAGTTCAAAGTCAAAAATCACAAGCAGGCAGTACATGTGTGATGAACATCTGGATAAACAATAGGGAAAACAATTATTGTTGTGGTAAAATTCTGGAATCACAAAACATTGGGGGACAAAAGCAGAGACTGTTTGGGAATGCAAAATATTGTTTACAGTGGAGGAAAATATGAAAGCAGTTAGGACTCAGATTATTAATGTTTCACCAATGAACACTTTTAACTAAACTTTTACATCTAAAAGGTTTTAGATAAATCAAACATCTACTATAATACAGTTATGCCATGCAAACTTGTTTGATGAACTTTAAAGAGCTTCACACATTCTTAGATTGCAAACCACCAGTAAATTTGGAAAAACACATACTTGAAGGACACTTTTATTGTTGCCGTAGGATTATGAGACCAATTGTGGAACTACTCCATGCTGCACTGTTAATCATTCCATTCACTAGTTAAAAAAAACAAAAAAAAAAAAAAAAAAACCTATCAAGGTCTAATTGAAATATATGTTTCTGATCTTTGCAGCCAGAAAATATTTTGTGCGTGAGCAGGGTGACCAATAAGGTTAAGATCATTGACTTTGGCCTCGCAAGAATGTAAGTTTTGCTTTCTGATTCCGGTATAATCATTATTTTGCTGTTATTTAACAAACGTTAAAATGTTCCTCGGCTTAAACGACTCTCATGACCTGTTTTAGATATAAACCACGGGAAAAATTAAAGGTGAATTTTGGAACGCCAGAGTTTCTAGCTCCTGAGGTCATCAACTATGACTTTGTCTCATTCAACACAGACATGTGGAGCCTCGGTGTCATTACTTACATGCTGTAGGTAAATGCACAAATTCATGCTCGAATGTGCTCAAATCACCGCTAATAGATCCTGTTCTTTGAATGCTAGGCTGACCGGTCTGTGTCCGTTTCTTGGGGATGATGACAATCAGACTCTGAACAACATTTTGGCTTGTCAGTGGAACTTTGAAGAGCAGGAGTTTGCTGATACGTCAGAGGAAGCCAAAGACTTTATCACTAGACTCCTTGTTACAAATAAAACGTAAGGTTTCCTCTGTCTCTATATGATTTGGGCTTCATATTTTTTTTTAACATCCGGAAAAGATTAAAATAGAAAATGATTTCTGTTTTATGTTTCTCATCAGCTGGAGGATGGGGGCCTGTGAGGCAATAAGGCATCCCTGGCTCGCCAATCCTGTTCTTCATCATCGTCTATACACAAAGGTAGAACAATAAGTCCAAACAACAGCTTACATTTGTCAATAATTTATTATTGTTAATTCTTTAAAATCCTGTGGAATTCTTATGATTTGGCTTAATATGTAGTTTTAAAATAGATAATCACATTACCTCACTTCAATATTATTTGTGATTATTATCCCAAACAAGGTGTAGTAAAAAATAATTAATTTAACAAAAATATTTTAGGGATTAGGGCAAATTACATAGGAAGTTGTTTTATTTTGGATGCAATCTAATATTCATAAAACATTTTTTTCTGATGTGATTTTCTTAATTTTTTTAACAGAAAACTATGTGTAGATCACGCCGATCATCATGTGTACCAATGATTGATATTTAAGGTAACAGCTAGTGTCCATCCATCCATCCATCCATCCATCCATCCATCCATCCATCCATCCATCCATCCATCCATCCATCCATCCATCCATCCACAAGGGGGAAGCATTTCTCAAATTTTATTCAGACAAAAGATATTTTTCAAACATCCTGAAACAAGTCTTTTCGATGTTTCTTTTTAGACATGGACACCAACGATTTGGCTCCTTCTGCTGAGACTTGGACCAACCCTCTGTATCAGTAAAAATCCCCTCAGACCCCTTCAAATCCAATTTAAGCACCTAAGATGTGGACAGAGGATTTTCTGCGAATCTGAACAAATGTTCTCATTTGATCTTCATGTTCTAAAAATGTGAAAAAATACTCCTGCCTGGTTTAGTGTATTCAAATGAGTTAGTAGTTTTTGAAGCCATGCATTAACATTTTTTATTATTTTTAAATTATATATCTCTGGAAACACTCCTGTCATGCAACTTTTGCAGGGTTCATGATGTTGATTTACTTCTGAAACCTTGTGTTTTGTGGGTTTTAGTATTACTGTTTTGTATCTGACAAATAATTAAGTGTTAAATACTTGAGGCTAACCTGTGTGACATTTTTGCTTACATTAGAAGTGCATGTTTGACTTGAGGTTCCACTTCCAAATATTACTTTGTTTGGTTTATTTATAACTAAAAGTATGTGCTGTGTGGCTTTTATTTATTTATTTATTTTTAATTTTGCAAAAGACTTTGACATGCTAAAAAAAGGTCTATTGCTTTTATTGTATAAATAATATCTTTAGCATAATCTCTTACAAATGTTCAAGAATCCAAGCTCTTGTTTACATTTGCAGTTACATTTATATATATATTTTTTCTTGAGCTGATCAGAGTCCAAATGCAACTTTAATTAGTAATCCAAAACATTTAGTTTTTCTTTTGGTATAGATATAATTGCACACAGTGAGGGATTGTTCTTATAACTACTCATCAAAACCGAAAAAACAGAATAAAATACAGTTTTATTTTAATATTTTATTATATTGTACATTAGAGAAAAATACTGCTTTTAGTATAAATACATTTTTAGTGGGACATTTTTGTTGTTTCTATAAAAAAAAATTACAGTACAATCCTCGTTAAAATGTTTTTTTTTTCTTCGCCTTTTCCAACTGAGGAAAATTTAAATAAAAATAAAATCCCTGAAGTTTCCCAAACAATATATCCAACAAGAGGGTCTTTTTTTCTGAGTCACTATTCAAAATTGATAAGACAAATGAGCATTCCATATAATTAAAGCAGATGTATTATTTATTAGATAGTGTGTATCGAATGAAAAGTCCAAATTCATTACTGTGTTACTATTTTACAGCTATAAAAGAAAAAACAAAATTTAATTTTCTTTTTTCAAATCTTATTATTTAACATGGAGCATGCTGACTGTAAAATTAACAACTGTAAACTTATCTAAATATTCCTTTTAGTCTGTATTTCCAAGTTAGTTTTAAAGAACACAACCCACTAAATAACATTATTATTTAATGTTGAAATATATACATCTACTGTCAGAATATGTAGTAACCGCACTTTATGAAGTTATTTATTTAAAGAAAGGTAATTCACCTATCTTGTTTGATGGACAGATTGTATTGTCAAGTCTCCCGGTGTCTCCCGTTGTCTGTTTTCTGAACGAACATTTAGCCTTAGAAAATGCACTTCACCAACTCAATTTATGTCTTATGAGCATAATTTATTTGTTTAGGTTTTATTTCATGACTAGCTTTGTGTTTGGCCAACTTTTAAAGACTGAGTCTGACACTCACAGTCATGTTTTTTTATTTTTTATTTAACAGTTCTGTAGGCTTTAGCTGTCCTGTCCTTTTTATGGTTGCACAGGTACTGTTTTAGATGTTTTTCTGCATACAAAACAGACAAAAAAAAAAAAAAAAAAAATGGAATACCTTCTGTGAAGGTTCACAAACTACTACTACTATATAATCAACTACTTACTCAGTGAACATATATGTAGTTTTAGTTTATCTTAGTGATACATTTTTTGATGATTGTCGATGCGCTATTAGCTTGTAAAGTATAGTTGTCTTCACTGAGATTTAATAAATTTAGCATGACATTGCAAAGTTTGCATTATCCCATTAAACAAACTATTTGAAAGAGTAAGTTTTCATTTCTTTTGTGTTTGTTAGAATATTATTTTCAGATGGACGAAAGGTTTCCGTTTGAATTGAATTAAGGCTGTATTACATATTTGTACTGTAAATCCCAAGTCTAATTTTCTAAATTTGCTGGTTTTTGTAAATTGTCTTTAATTGGTACGAAAAACATCCCCGAAACAGCTTTGTTGTTAGTTAGGGTTAGTATTTTTAAAATTTTACATTAGCCCATTCAGGCACTGTAGGCCTCCAAATTAACGATTGGCAACATGGTCAATGCCCTTGTTTTATATGTAAGTCTTGCGCGTAGTTGATAACCAAGAGTTTTGATTGTTTTGAGGTAAAGTAATAGTAATCAAGTTTTAATTGTTTCTAATATAAATAATAATAACTGAACACTGGTAAGGATGTACAATTGAGATAACCATCTTTCCCTTCCTGAAAAAAAAATGTCTCCAAAGCCAACGAGTGTACTTAAATGGCATTGTTATAATGACTTTAGTAAAATTGAAAGAATATATTTAGTTCTGTAATAAATTTTTTTTATATATATTGTTTGTTAGTCTAGTACTTATTTGGTTGAGACATTATTTAATTCAGCAGACACCAGTAGTTTCATGTTTGAGAAGGTTCAGAGAGAGTTCACAAATTCCTGTTAAATTCACTCAGAACATGCTGATTGTGGAGCAAAACAGGTGATACTAATTTCTCCCGAGGAATTTTCCCTGCCCTTTGGTTCTTGTTCTTTCTCTTGAGCCCAAGGGTTTAAAGCTAAATGGAAGCTGTTGCTCCATCCCCTGGTCCAAGGCCCACATTAGAATTGTGAGAAATCCAATTTAAAAGAGGAGAAAAAAATCTGCCCCTCCACCACATCTCTGGGGGCAATCCCAAGAAGCCAAATCAAAACCAGATGGACTTATTGGACCAAAAGATAACAAATAGTGCCTGAGTTCCTGTCAGTTTGAGACCACCACAGCAAAGAACAGAGAAGCTTGGTAATATTCCTAATTCTCTGTAATACAATAAATGTTGACATGTATTAGAACAGAGTGCAAATAAAGAGATATGGAGAAGCAGCTAAGGTATTTTTTGTAGTGTTGACTTTTGACTGCGTCTTTCAACACCTGGTGCCATCCAGGGTTTGGGAAAGAAGGTTTTCAGTGTTAATCACGATCTCTACGTGGAAAACTCCAGGGTTTGTTAGCTGATACAACTACCACCCACACATGCTCAGAAAAACGCAGAGGGTGACCCCCAGAACCCCACACAACCTCCCACCAGACCGGCTAAGAAAGTGTCCTTTGTAACAGGAGTTTCCTGGATGTAATTAAAAAATATTGAGTCCACCTCAAAAGGGGAGAGATGAGTCTTGGGGTTGAAAGAGGCGACGCGAAGGGCAAGATTCCCTCTCTGTGCTCTTTGTTTCATGTGAGAGCCCCAGGAGCTGGCCCTGACGTTTGTCCAAACAAGCGGTGCTATATCTCACAGGAGTTACAGAGAGAAAACCGGGTGGTTCTCAGGGTCTTGGGCAGGTGGTTTTGATTTTTGCAGGAGGAAAGCAGGGCGGGGTAGGGAACCAGACCGCATTTATGTTCAGTTGACAACGCTACACGTGTCATCACGTCCAGTGGTTGAAACACGCTGAGGGACTGATCTGTTTTTTACACCATTGAGGCCTGTCGCCAATAAAAACAGCCAATTATCCACTTACAAATAATCTACACACCTTACTTTTACTGATATCAGTATCTATAATCAAACTGCTTCTGCTTGTTTTGCATGGTAGAGTTTTCACAACAGACAGATATAAGAAAAAAATACAATAAAACACTTTTGTTATTATTTATTGTTCATTGTTAACGGATTTAGGCTCTCAATTGTTTTCCTCAAAACAAATCTGATTTTAGATTTTCAGAAATGGGTTTACAGAAAGGACGTAATAACACTTGCTTCAAATTGATAAAATATAACTTGAGTTCCACACAAATTCATAATCTTCAAGAAAATTGCCCAAACCAGTAAAGAATCTTCTAATATTTTATATTTTAACATATTCTCTAACAATTTTCTACAATAACACACAGTGTTCCGCATTTATTTGCGACCAAGGAAGTAAAAGCATCATACCAAATTATTTTTTAATTACAGCATATTTTTACACTGAAATTTTGTAGGAAATCCAATGTATAATTTTTAAATGAATTTTGTTGGAGAAAATGTCCCCTGTTATGACATAAATTTGCTATGAAATAGATAAATTATCATCATTTACTGGCTATTTGTTTGCTTTAATTTATCTTGTTTTATCAAACATTTTAAAATCATCAAAATTTTAACATTAGAGAATTGCATGTTATGGTCCTTAGGTCTCTGCAACAGCTTTACATGGTATTTACAGAACATCTTGTCTTTGTAAGAGATGGCAACAAAGCCTTCTTATCTTACTGTCACATATGTAAATATATGTAGTGTGCAAAAATGTCCAGTTCTTTGATATTAATTATGTACTCTGGTGGGACTAGGATCAAGGATGAAGGTTTAATTGAACAAACACTTGCTCCTACCTGATGAAATGTAAGAATATGGTAAAGTTCTCTTTGCAAAAGTTTGTTGGTAAAAACTGACATTTAGATATTCTATTTTTGTTTTTTGGGGGTTGGTCAGGGTACCCTTCAGAACAAAGTCAAATTACTTTATCACGTATTTTGACATTATCCCATTTTTCGTATGTGCTTTAGTGTTTGTCCTTCTCTAATCTAGCTCACCCTGGTCACATGTAATCATAATTTTGATGTATCATGTTCAAACACATGATTGGGTTTACCTCTAACAAAATATTTTTCCTACTGAAATGGCCAAAATGTTTTTTTTTATTTCAGTTCTTTTGAGACCAAATTCTTGAGAAGTTATCAGGATTAGTACAGTTTCATGAAGCCACTGTGGTGCTTGTACTTTTACCTAATACCAGTAAAGCTTGACTTTCAAAATGTAAAGAGCTCCCACCCACCTGCAGATTAATTCCCAGATGAGCGGGGTAAAGCACAGCAGCTTGCTTTATCCAATGTTTTCATTCAGTGGTTTCCACTCTGATCAAATGGCCACGCTTGAAGCCTTTAATGATCTCAGAGGTCCCCCACTGTTGAGTCATCTGCTCGGCTCCATATCATCTCCGGGTTGGGCCCTACTACTGGACAGGCGGTCCTACAATGTGGCCATTTCCATTGCGTTTTTGTTTATTCATCCCTCTGGCTCATCCCTCGACCTGCATGTGGTCTCTGTTCATTCTGCCAGACCCGCTGAGAGGCCTCTGTTGTCCAAAGAGGTGTGATGCTTCAACTCTTTCTGTATGTATCTGTTTCACTCTTTTATGCAATAAGTCATACTGGTGAGTCTTTGCTGAAAGCCCTACATGGAAGCCAAGCGCTTTGTTCAAATACAATGAATGTGAACAAACAGCTTATGTATCTGAGTTATAGTAAGAACATGCAGCCTGTGAACTTGTCCATCTAAATCTTTCCAGCCAGACAAATGAACTCCCTGTTGACCCATGCAAACATCTACTTATTCTGCTCCTTTCATGTTCCGTTGGCTCACCTTTGTCTTGCCTCTCTCACTGTGTTGAAGACATGGTCCGCACGATATACACACATGCACACATATTTTATACAGCTTTCTAGTCATTTTGAAACCTCTTACATCTATATCCTGCATGTCTCAATTATGTTCTCCTATCCCACCCACAGAGTTTGTACTCCCTCCCAGTGCAGTTTGATCGATGGGCTGAGCCGCCGTCTCCCTGCAGCAGAGACTGGACTGAGTGGGATAAAACGCTGTTGTTCTGGTCTCTGTCTGACTCCCAAAAACAGCAAGCCTGGCCAACAAAAACACAGAACAAGTCAACAAAATGGCAACTTGTAAGGCTGCTGCTTTGCAATGTGGAAGGATTCCCAAGATGTAGTTTGAAACCTCAATATTGAGAGACAATTGTCAGAAAGAGAGGTGAGATGAAAGATGCAATGATTTAATAGATGTAGTTTGTTGAAACACAGACAAGAACATGAGTGGAATGTGCTTGACAAATATGGAATACATAAATGCCTCTATAGCTCTGTCTTTCTAGTTTATTCAAAGAGAATTTGTAATCGCTTTTTGAGATAACTGATACCTGACCCGAACTAAAGATTCTTCAGTGGTTTGATCCTGGTTTTTGCATTTCTGAGCCTGCCTTTGTTTAAGTCCAGTCTGCTTTTAGATGGGGGAAACAGGAAAAGACTAACAGTGCTGCGGTTCATTCTTTAGACCATATTCACTTGACCACACAAAGAGCCCATTTTCAGGCAGAAATTTAATGCGTAGTGTGGCAGATGGTGCAAGCTAAAAAAAAAAAAAGCTTTAGTGTGCCTGTGCCTATTCAACGGAGGTATGGATGATGGTTCACACTATTATTGGCTTTTTTAAACAATAAGTAGTACAAATACACTTGCAATTCCAGTCAGCCTATTTCTATAGTGGACAGTGTTAGCTCTGCAGGAATGGATGGGTACTTGGTATAAATCCTCCATATCAGTCATTCTGTCCTTGGCCATGATACTTAACCTGGTTTGTCTGCTGGTCAGTACATGAAAGACTCAATGCAAAATAATGCACTCTGGAGTCTTTTGAACTTGATAAAATGCTGTACAAGTAAAAGCCATTTGGCATATGATAATATCATTTAAGAAACATGTAGCCTTTAATTTGTAAAAGACATGCAATGGCTTGCAAAAAGATGAACTTTTTCAAACTTTTAACACAAACTTATTATTTTCTTTTCTCATATTTATTTTAGAAGTCGAAAAATGAAGATGTTTAAAACCCTCCCCCAAAAAACCCAAAGAGTGGCGCTGCCTGACAAATTCAAATTTAGTAAACCTAACAACAAAAATAAAATTTGGATAAATGCATGGAACTTTGAAGAATGTAAATGATGTTTTGGTTAAGTAATATACTTACTTGGGGAAATAATTCAATAACTATTTAGGCTTTAAATATTTATTTCCAAAAATATAAATAGTCAAAGTTAGGTGATTAGTTATCTTAGTCTGCCTGTTGCAATTCCAATAAGTTGTACTGATGGAAATACTCTATAGTTAGTTTTATGTAGGTGTTAAAAGATATATCAACGTGTTTGTTTTGCTTTTTAAATTAAAACCTACTGATGAAAAGCATATAGTAGGTCTGTTATTTTTCCTTTCTTTTAGTGTGTTATTGTGTGCACATTTTACACAACTTTTACACAACATTTTACTGCTTTCTTTAAAAATGTCTTTCTTGGTGCTTTTCTTCGTGATTATTTGCTGTTAATGCGGAAATATAATTTATGCGATGACATATCTCACTAATGTCCCCACCCACCCGACCCGTACAATCCGCGCTCATGTTTGAATTCGCGCATGCGCAGATTGTTGTTTAGAAAGTAAAACGGGACAGACAAGATGCATCATTCACCATTGAAGAGAGGTTCTCCCCGTAAGGCAGTGAAAATGGAAGCTAGCAAGAGAAAAACCGTGTTCGAAGTCGCCGAGAAAACAGTAAACGGACTGCATGTGCTGAGGACGTGCGCGCTCCCAATATCAGGGGGAGTTACTGGAGATGAGGTGGCGCATGCGCAGTGTTGCGAAAATGAGAATGCTGAAGATCCTCTCCTATATCTTTAAGTCAAAAGTAGAGTTGCACCATGTTAAAATAACTCTAAGTTTTGAAACATTACAGAACAGTTTATGCAAATGCTACTTTACAAAACTTCAAAACCAGTGTAATATTTGATTTGGGTTGGGTACTGAGAAAAGGGGTCAAGGTAATGTCACCCCTAGCGGACAGGGAAAAGGTTTTCCAATTAGATAATTAAGGCTGTGAAAAAAAAAAATCCCATTTACTTACACCCCTGTAAAATTTTTGTTTTGTTTCGAGCAGAATTAAATTAAAAAACAAACAAACAACAACAACAACAAAAATCTTTACCTAAATATGTATCATCTGACATTTCTATTACAGAACATCTGGCAAAAAAGCCTCCAATTATTAGAAACATTATTAAATAATAGGCGGTTTCTAAGTGTCAGACCAATAACCTTAAACTGTCAAAAATAAAATATCTCAACATATATAGCATACAATTTAAGATTAATTTTTTTAAATAAAAAAACAATAAAAATACACCATTGAAACATACAAACAACAATTTAGACTTCCTGTTACCAACAACCTCCAGGACCGACTAATCTGGATTTTTTTAGATGGTCCTGCTATAGATGCAAAAGTAGTTGCCTGCAGCAGATAAGATATTGACTGCGTATAAACTTTTAACATAACCACATGTCAAACATCCTTTATGAACATTTTTTTTAAATTTGTGACGCACGTTACATCTTGTATCTAATGTTTCATCAAGTAATCCGTCTCACAGCCAGAAAGGGATAGCCGGAGGCCACATCCGCAAAGGCCAGTACTGGGAAAACCCTGCTGACTACCTTAAACAGGATCTGGCTTTTTGAAAACCCAGAAAAATGTTTATCAAGCAAACTTTATCCATAGGACTTGTTTTCAGTTTTAACATAGTCAGTCTGACTCGTAAGTCCAATGAGGTCAACACATTTATCTAAGCTATACACAATGGTAGTGGGTCTAAAAGGAAAACTATCTCCTGCTGTCTGTGCAGCCTGGCCAGGGCCGTTTGCTTTAATGGGTCACAGACCCATTAAAGCAAGCAGAAATCATTTTATTGCCCAAATTTGGACCAGTCATTTTTTTTTCAAATTAAAAAAATAAAATATAAAAAGCTTCCCATTTGGGTTAAAAAATGTAAAGCGGGACCACCCATGCAAAAATGAATGTCATGATGGCGCTTACTGTGCTTGCTTTTATGGAGTAAACTGACCACATCATTGCTGACAGCAAAAAAAGGGAAACAGTGGTCTACAACCACCAGAGGGCGAACCATGCTCTGGAAAGACTCCCGGGGTATTTCTAGGCCAACCTGAAATCTCCCTGCAGCTTTCTCAGAGTGTCAAAAATAACATCTCCCATTACTTTCTTGGGAATAACTTTAGAAGGATGGTATGAAAAACCTTCTGCCAATAAGAGCTAAAACTGAATGTAACAGTAGAATCCACAAAACCTTCCCCTACGCAGTGCCTGTGTGAGTGGAGGGAGAAATACCTTCTTTATACATCTCCAACATCTTTTTTAAAATCCTATTTATTTCTTGCAATACTCTGAAAGGTTTTGAAATGTCTATCAGCCACTATAAAGCTTTTTATATTAAATTCCAGAGACGCAAAAAAACAACCTTGAAACGTATAAAGGTATATAAAAATATATATTTGGTGTAAAGGCTCTGTCTTTATTTGGTTGTGCCTTAAAATAAAACATCACAAACGTACCAACGACGCAACTCTCCCGCCCAGTGCAGCACCTTTTCCCATTGTTCCCATGGCTAGAACCATCAATGACCAATCCAAGGCAGCCACCAGAACCTTGGTGGTCTGGAGAGTCTCTAAGGTGGTATGGCCGCAGGCCTGTAGAGAGTAGACAGGACACAGGGGGATGCAGTGACGGAGGAAAATGGATCGAGGGATGAGAATGTGGAGTCAGCAGCTTCTCTGTCCTGCCTAGGGAAAAAGGAAAGCTGTTAAAGCCTGCAGATTCAGAGCTCACACAAACAATCGACTGCCCAGAGACATAGCTTAGTGAATAAGGCATGTGGCCAGACAGAGGAGTTACTCAAATATCCTCTGAATTAATCCCACCATAGCCACAATAAATACAACATTATTGTGCCGTCACATTCGAAACAGAGCTTTTTATTTATTTTTTTGTCAATTTGTTACAAAAAATGTTTTCACTTTTTATGTACTTTACTATGATTTACTTTTGCCCAAACATGACACCAACATAATAAAGTTAATAAATTAATGTCTCATAAAGATTTAGATTTGATTAGTAATACTTCTCCCCAATATAGTTTCAATAGAAAACTTTGTTTGAAAATGTTTGGAACAAGCAATATACGTTAGAGTTTTGTTCAATAAGTCATGTTATTATTATAGTATAAAGCGTTGCTATTTGGTCTAGATCGAAACAATTTCTTACTTTGGTTTTCCTTTTTTTAAACCAAATAAACTAACAACTGTTTACATAACGGATTACAGGATGTAATATGTAGTTATACATGTAGTTATAAGTACTTTAAAAACAGGTAACATTTAACAAGAGCAGGAACACAAAAATTTAAATAGATATGAACGATAATCCTCCTACTTATTGTGTAAGGGTTTCTTTGGTTATTATTTTTTTTTCAAGCAGTGATTTCAAAGCAGAACACTAACTATGGACACATTTCTCTAATGTGGTATGAGTAATTATTATATCAAAGAACCACATTGTTCTTGTCAACCTTAGAATCACAAACATTGACTTTAACTAAGTTACACATGATCTGGACTGCTTTAGGTCTTTTACTTGGTTCTTACGTGACCTCCTGGATGAATCATTTCTCTCTTAATTTTGGTTCTGCAAGACTTTCCTGGAAAGCTTCTCACCTAATCCATGTTATCACTATTTGTGGATAATGACACTCACTTTGGTTCATTGGAGGTCCCTGTGCCTTACAAAATTGGCCTTGTAACTACTTCCAGACTGAAAGATGACAAAATATATATATAAAAAAAGAAGCATTTTTAATATGAAAAGTTTAGCTATCAAATAAATAAAGATGTTTGTCTACGGGAAGTTGGAAAATGAATCACAAAGAAGTGTGGAACTCATCAGAGTGCGGGTCTTGGAGGACTGAAATCCAACATCCACATGTTATACACAGCACCTGTTTTAAATAATATTACCTTGGTGGGTGCTGACAGGTTGAGAAGTGATTTACCTGAGCAGGCTTTTATTATAAATCTTCCCTGAAACTGTTTCCTTCTGCTATTTAAGGAATGAGACAGAATCTCCTCTGCTAAAGAGCTTTCAACTAAAACTCATGATAAATACAAATGAGGTGAACTGATGTAACTAACACACACACTTTACTTTTCTTTATTGGAATAATAATATACTATAAAAATATAGTACAATGAATTAAAACTTATAAAAGTTAAATTAAAACATATTATGAGACAAATAAAATCAACAGTCAAAAAAATCAAATAATAAACCACTTCTATATCTAAAAATAAGAGCAAAATGTACTTTGAGAAACAATTCTTTCCACCGTTTGCTTTTTCATCAGGTCCGTTTAAAGTCCACATTGAAAGCAAAATACTTAGCACTTGTTTTAGATTCAGAGTTTTATATTCAGAAGCAGCCATCTGGGTTTTGTCTGCGTAATGTGCCCAAACAGAAAGCAGAGATTAAGTCCGGTCCTCAAGGAAATATATGTATCTAATAGATATACTCCCTTCTGAAATTTTGACAGCAACAGTAGTTCAAGTGAACTAATGGTCTCCTTTTCCCACAGCCAGGGGCGAGGAATTCACCAGTATATGGAAAGCCACAACCCTAACAGGCAGCTAGAAATAGGAAAGACAGACATAAACTAATGAACTGGCTGCCCCAGAAAAGCAAAGGGTAACAAATTATGCAATTTTATTTAATATAGCGCCTTAGAAAATGTGAAAAATTAAAGGACCAGTCAGGGCAAAAAACGAGGAACAAAAAAGATGCA
>JAVLVB010000458.1:1119668-1137568 GCA_032876305.1 Orestias chungarensis | reverse complement strand
ATATATATATATATATATATATATATATATATATATATATATATATATATATATATATATATATATATATATATATATATATATATATATATTTATATAAAATAGACATGGATGGTGGGATTAAAAAGTCAAAAGTCAAAAGTATACTGGAACTGGTTCTGACCACGTAAGTTATATACTGCTAGATTCTGGTTTGATGCCACTCTGCAGTTGCTCAAAAAAAATTCTACTCAATATTTGTAAGAAACTATTTGATACAAAAAATTTGTAGTATGTAATTGGTACCTTCTGACATATTTTAGCATTTAATAGTATCCTGCAGGGCTGCACAGTGGCGCAGTGAGCAGGCCCCGGGGGTCACTTCCACCTTGGGTCTTTCCGCATGGAGTTTGCATGTTCTCCCTGTGCGTATGTGGGCTCTGTCTGGATCCACAGTCCAAAAAACATGCCTTTTAGGCTGATTGGGCACTCTAAATTGTCCTTAGGTGTGATTGTGTGTATAAGTGGTTGTTTGTCCTGTATGTCTCTGTGTTGTGATGGACTGGCAACCTCTCCAGGGTATACCCCTGCCTATCGCCTGTTGTAAGCTGGAGATAGGCAGACCCCTACAACCCCACAAGGATAAGCAGGTTAGATAATGAATGGATTGATAGTATGGGTTCCTGCAGAAGAAACCATCTGTGTTTCATAAAAAAATTCACCAGAATTTAGAGATGCATGAGTTATTTTTCTCTGTTCCACAACCTCTCTATTTATGTGTGTGTGTGCAGGCCGTTTGTGTTAAAGCACAGAGCATGAAATGGCTCTAGATTGGCTGTGTTTGCCCTCAGAGGAGCGTTCTTTTGAGATCATATCCTAATCCCTTTGAGAGGCCGTCCATTGGGTCGCTGCTTATTCAATTAGTCTGAAGCCGAGGCTGTAAACACAGTAGGGCGAGAAAGAGTGTGAGAAAGTGTACACAGAGACGATGGTGGTCCACATGACTGTGTGTGTGACTGTGTATGTTGGAGGTGATGCGGTGATCGCATCTTTATCATTTCTTGTTGGCTCTGATTATGCTTCTTTATTGTGTGGGAAGCCAGAAGTGTAATCTGGTGATATTAAACTGCTAAATGCTAAATGCAGATTATTTGTTCTACCAGAGGGTGGCGCCCACAAAGCATGCCATTGGGAGATGTAATTAACTTTCTGGACCTTGTAAAGACACAGAAGTATGGTATGTGGTTGTAGCCTTTGTAATAATACCTTAGTGTTGTTGAAAGCTGCAGAGTTTCTCCAATTATTACTCAGAATATATATCTTAGTATTTTGTAAAAATACATATACATGGACGTGTGCGTGTATGTGTGAATCAGACTCCAACAAACTCTAAAGGGATAAGACGGTACTAAACATTTTAGCTGGTTTAGAATATGATATGCAATATTTTAAAGCCAAACAATGTCCTTTCCTTATCTGTAAGCAGAAAATGTGAAAATCAGGATAGATTTTATTCCCTTTCTGAAAGCCTAAAAGAGTCAGAAAAAATCTCAAAGACTGACCAGGGGATGCAGCTGACTTTTGCTGAATGGCGGTGACTCCGAAATGCTTTTATTTATGAAGGTAAATTCAAGAAAATCTACCGTGTTTTACAGGGCCGGACTGGGAGATTTTTTCAGGCCAGGAGTCAGTCATGTAACCAGGCCACCCTGGGCTTGCCACACATGCATGTTCCCACACATACATGTTCACAACCACACCTAAATGCATAGGCACAAGCAAAACGCATTTGTGCACATGTGCACACACACTTATAGCTAATTCCAAATAAAAGGTCCTATTAGACCTACTGTAACTTCTGAGGTTGTAATATACAGCAACTTTACTGCTGTTAATGCAACAGTACTAAGATAATAAAGATTTTACACAATAATAAGTGTCTAGATTAGAGCTTTACATAGTCAAATGTAAAAAATCAACTGCCTCATTGGCACATCATCATACCTGGGATAACTAATGAACCCCAACCTACAGTAAATCCAAGGTTGTAATACACAAATGTTAATGTTTGATCTGGGATACATAACAGCAAATCAGCAGCAGACAGAAATATTTAACAACACAATCACTTAACAGAATAACGCCAAATTGCAAAGAAAGCTATTATTACAGTTGAGAGCCACTTATGTCTATGCTAGCGTCTGGTAGTGTTCATGTGTTGTTGTTCTACTGTAGAAATGGTTTTGTAACTTCTCCCAAATGCTCGACTTCTCCTGAAATAATAGCAGGACTGGTGTCATCACCATCACCACCTTTGAATAGCACACATATGTTTACAGTTTTTCTATAAACTGTATTTCTTACGGCAATATTATGTAGCCTGTCTCACTGACTTGGCCTTGTACTCATATACATGATAATGATAAGATTATATCCGATTAGCTGGACAAATAAATAATTTACTTTAAAAAGTAAACAACAATAATAATAATAAAGTCCAATAATAATAAACATCCAAGTCCTTATCTTAATTTCAAGGCTAAACTTATGTAGGCTCCATATTTACACTGTAGACTGAATGTGTGCAGCCTCAAGTTCCTTTAGGGGTCTCTGTTTAAACTTTAAACAAAAAAATGTTGGTACAAATACATTATTAAAATTGAAAAAATATATATTTAACCTTAAAATAATATTTGTACCAACATGTTGTGTGTGCGTGTTTTGTTTTTGTTTTTATAACTTACTTGTAATCATTATTTTAATGGCAACAAGGGGGGACTGAATAAATAAATCTGTTAGTTTTTTGCATTTGGCCGCGTCCTCCTCCAGCGCTTTTCTCTTTTTGTCTCTCTCCCTCTCTGTTCCTTTTACCCCGTCGGGAGACCCGAGTCGCTTCTCCTCACTTCTTGCACAGCTCGCTCGTTGCGCTTTGTGCGCGCCCCTTCCCTCCACACCTGTGTGGTTGATACGGACGTTTGGGGCGGGTCTTAATCGAAATAAACCAATCATCTTTCCCTCCTCACATGCTGCTGGCCTGACTGCCTCTGTGGATTGTCCCAGCGATGGTCTGTCTATCTAAAATTCGTACTGCCGGTAGACTTTTTTTTTAAAAATTTTAAATTTTTTTACAGAGACGCAGGCCAGAGTGTTCTTGTCCAAAATGTATTTTATAGTTTACATTCCCTGGCTTAGTTGGAGTACATCCATTTCATAAGAGTCTATATTTCACAAAAACAGAAACAAAACAAAACAAAACAAACAATGTTGTGTTGCGTTATTGTATCTTCCGACCACCTAAAAATTAATTACATCTGTGGAAAAAGAGGGATATTTTAAATGCGACTGTTAATTGATAGACAGCGACATGCTGACTAAACAAGGGTGGAAATGATGAAAGGCTCTTTGGAAAACATGGAAACCAACATTGCATGTCATATATGGAGGTTTCCTGACTGTGATGTGTTAGTTGCTATGGGCACCTCAAAATAAAACTAAACCCCGTTTGTGACCACTGATTTTAATTAATGTAACATAACCCTTTGCATAGCAAGGCTCTACCTTGCACAAACTTCCGATTTTACCAGCAGAAAGAGCAAAAACTATATAACTTTAGGAGCATTAGATGATCTTATAAAAATATTTAAATATCCAATCAGCATATCTCTTATGATTGAGTTTACTTTAAAGTGGTAAACTATAATTGAATAATGGGGCATATTTTTTTTTTTTTACATTTTAATAGATTTTATATTATTATTCCAAATTGCAATAGATTATTGTACATAGTGGTTATTAATTAATATGCTTTTACACTTCTGTCTAAATCAAAGCAAAAATGCAAAAATGCTGTCTATTTGCTGCAAGAACCATTTGTGTTTAAAATTGCAGTTTTTGTCATAGTACGTCATTTACTAAAATTTCAGGTGACATTTACATTTCTGGGTTGGTTGCTAGTTAGTTCTCTCTCCAAGCAGGCACAGGCAACATTTCTCCTAAAAAACTCTTCTTTCACAGCAAAGATTTCTACATAATTATGAACTGACTTTCTGTTCAACCTAAATACTTTCCTATGAACATTGTGTCATGTGTTAATGACTGAGATTGGCATTCTAAACTTCACTTTTTTACACTCTGGCAATATTTGGTTTCATTCAGGGCATTATTCTTATTCCTAATTTTTACATATTTTGAACAAGTATATGAATGTAACTATAATGCCCGAACATAATTTTTTTTTTTTGTAAATGATAAAATGTTTGAAGCTGTTTAAAATCTTGTGCATTTTTTTTGACAGTCTTGATTGTTGGTCTAAGTAGATCACATCGTAGTATATCATTTTTTTTAACCCAAGAAAACCACAATCAGATGAAGTACAAATGAGTGTAGCAATTGAAAGTTCTCCTTACTGTGGTGGGGGGAAGGCTGCTGCCAAATGTATTTCAGCAGTCAGACCAGGCAGTCCAGAGTGCATAGCTTACCGGAAACCAGTGCAGTTTGATTGAGTTCCTGTTATTGACTGCTTTTTTTGTCGGGAGCAGACCTCTGCCAGGTTATTTTTTTACCCTCTGGCAGCTGTCAGAACACAAAATGTACAGAACCACACATCCAAGCATGTGGTTCTATACAGATTTTGTCTTTCAAATCAAAGCACATCATTTTTTATATACTTTTGATTTCAATTTTTCTTTGTAATAAATACTGTTTGGGATAAAGAGCATCTGTCTGTTCTGAATATTGGTGTTACTTGTATGAATTCAGTGGCAGTAAACCTTAAGTGTTCCCCAGACAGCCCAAGCACTGGGATGCTCCCATAAAGATGAGGGCTATTTAAGAAGGGATGGAAGCAGCAGTAGTTGGACTATGAGAGGTAATGCATTGTTTGGCCAAGATCCCAGGCCACATTGAGGCTGCTGCTGGCTAGAAAGCCTGAAAGATGTGTTTGCTGTACAATAAGTTGTAGCACCATTGCCATCTGGGTATAGACCTTCGGTCAGTCCTGCACAGACTTATGTGCTTTCCAGAGCCAGAAATAATAATAATAAAACAAAGGGGCCCATTCATTCTTCCTCTTCCAAGATGTATTTATGGCTGTAATGATATTAAAGTTTCAGTGAGGATTAGCAAATAGCCTTTTCTTTTTAATGTCACAGTGAAGAGCATCGAGTATCCCTAAATCCAGTCAAAATAGCACCCTGTGGAAAGAAACGAGCCATAGAGCGTATGCTTAACAGGTAGTCAGGAAGAGCTGGTTTCAAATGTTTTCCTGTTGTGACGAAAATGAAAATGGAGAAAGTCATTGTCTTTATTAGACATGATAATTTACAGAAGGATATGGGGGCAAAAAATAAATAACAATACATCACGACAATGTTTGATTCAACTTTTTTACATGCAGCAATGAAAAATAGATATGATGTCCACTTCTACATTAAGCCTGTAAAACCATTTCTTTCAGCCTGGACATTTTTTATGCTATCCTTCTTCAATCGCATCCTATTTCGGCATACAAAATACAATACCAGACAACCACAAACTAAAATCTGATAGAAAGTAGGACTTTGTTTTCCAAATAAAATCCATGTTGTTTATGTTTGCTATTCAGATCATTATTTAAAAACTACAAGATTTGTATAAAATACATGTCTGTTTGCCACATTACAGGACTCACCATAGCTTTGATTCAAATGGGAAGAGTAATACAAGAGCAGTAACCAATACATGCAACAAACAGCCAATGTCTTGCAGGGTCTTTTAGTCAATTATCCTGCTGTTCAGGTTTGGGAAAGTAATTATTTACATGATTACACTTGTAATAGGTAACACATATGCTAGTCTTTAACAAAAAAATACCAATAAAGAGTGAAACTGAGGCTTTTCCTTGGTTTTTGATAAATTATAGGTTATTAAAGAGATTTTGTGGCACACGATGCTGTAGTTATAAAATGCCACAACATTTCTCATGAAAGTTTGTAGTTCAAATTATTATTTTGCCAGCTGGTATTCCTGTATTGTCATTTTGCCTGGTCATATCCATAAACAACATATTTCATATGTGGTTACAGAGCATTAAGAATACTAATACTATCAAACTGCTGAAATTTCATGTATTCATTATGTTAGGTTCCTAATGAAGCTTTTGATTAAGAAAAGGATGGAAGTAGCTGAATTTAAAATGGAGATACACATTGGCGAGAGGTTATTTTGAGTCAGACTCTTCTTTAGCCATCAATGGAAGTCGTTGTTTGACTTATGTGCTCCTGTCTTTACCAAATTCTTGGTTGAGAGAACTATATTTAAGATTTGAACATGCTGGTTTCTCTTCTTGTGTGAGACGAAACTTCAATACTTGTTAGATCAAACCAAATTAAAGGCGGAGGGTGGAGAAAATAATGTAAATTACGCAGAGTGGAGATGTGGTGAAGGGTGCAGCCAACCTCTATGCCCTCTGCCTAAAAGTCATACAAACACCCAGTTTCTGTGATGGGCTGAAGCCACGTTGCTGACACGCTGCCGACCCACCGCCTGGCTGTGCTGCTAGAGAGGGGGTATGTGTTGATTCAGCTGGGGGAGGCTGAGGTGCCGAGAAGTCAAGTGACTTGACCAGGGTCATAGCCCCTCTCTCAGCCACACACACACACACACATGTAATTTCATGTGCTCAAACTCACAATTGTCTATTGCACATAAAAATGCACATGTTATCCATCACTGTTCTTAGATGGCACTGCCTTAAATTATTTTTTTATGGAAACATTTCACCAGCTTCCCTTCTTTGGTTTTGCCCAGAGTTGTTTTTATAAAACAACCTCAAAATGCCCATTCTTCCTTCCTCTTGTTGATTATACCAACCTTTCAACGTGTACACAATTTTAAGTCTAATAAAGGTCTTACCTTTTCTTTTCATGGTAGGTGACGTAATTATTTTCTGGAGCCAAAAACAGCTAGCATAGGTAAACCAAAAGAGAAACCAATATGTTCCGTTCTGCTGGGACTTCCTAATGTTTTTCTACAGCTTTTACCCTGTAGGAGATGAGGTGTATAGTGAGTCAAGCACTTATCATCTACACAGCATGCGTGTGTTGTTGGCACACAATTAAAGTGGCAAATATTTAATTAATTCCTCAAAGTTTCATCATGTGTCGACAGGAAGAGTAACATGTGGTAAACTTGATTGTTGCTACTTGATTTCGTAGCAGTGGTTTCAGATTCCTAACATTTCAGTCAGCCAACCAAAGCTCCTCAGGATGAACCTGACTGTGTCTCCGTCTTCTGTCTCTGTAATGTTATGTTGGACCCACCACATGTGACTTTTCTGACAGCATGAGAGCATGTTTCCACCCCATGAGTCAGCCTGGCAAAGCCCAGCTGTTTTTAATACAAACTCTGAGCAGTTCCTAAAGAAGATTGATGAAGCTTTTAACATGTCTCCAGACAAATGGTAACAAGGAATATTCTCAGCTGTGCCAGACAGCACACTCACCCCATTGACAGGGGGTGATGTTTGAGTTTATCATTATGTGAAGCAAAGAGAATTCATATGTAAACATGTATGTGATGGAAAATGTTTGAGACATGGCGTATTTTTTTTCCCAAAATGTAGAAAAGAGGAGAACACATATTATTCAAAATAAAAAAAACAAACACCTATTTTTAAAGTTTAAACCAAATTAGTATAGGAAAATGAATTGATAAATCAAAAATCAATATAATGTAAAAATGTTAGGAAGGTAAGCTTTTAAGCATTTAATATTATTGTTCTGGGTGAAAGAAATAAGAAACGGTTTTATTTGCGTACCTTTATCTGACGTTACCTATTTTACTAATTCTTGATTTTACAATTAAAATATATTGTAAATGTTACCCTGTAGTCCATTTTTTTTAAACCGCTGACAATTTGTACTCAACTTCCCTAAAAGTCTGTATATAAACAAAATGGCAAAAGAGCAACAACAGCTAGGCCTATTGTTTCAGTTTTTATTTTTGGGTTTTTAGGCAAGGCAGCTGTTTTTGATCACCTTTCCCATCAGTGAAACACAACATAACAGACTTTGTATGTTGGGGAAATGCTGGCACCAGGCAGTAGGCACCACGGGGGCCTCTGGTCTTATCAACCACCAGGTCATATGGCAGACTGACGGGGCACACAGAGGCAGGAACGCACTGGGACACGAGTGGGCAGACAAACTGGGAGAAAGAGAGTAGACCGTGGGGCTGCTCCATACCCTCTGGTGAGGGTTTGTTCTCCCAAAGGACTCCCGCTGTGCTAAACAGGCATGCAGAAGGGAGATAACGAAAGTAGAGGATGAATAGATGTGAGTAAAAGCAGAAAACAAAATACAAATTTATAGCAGTCATGTCTGCTCTTGCTTTGTCATAATTGTTGATGGCCAAACCACTTTTAACACAGTAACACTAATAAAACATTAAGATTAATTTGCTATTGAAAGACATACTCCATAGACAATGTGTAGGTTTACTGCAAAAGCAACCAATATTTGCATATAAATTACTCTCGGTTGTTTAAACATGTTTTAGTGGAACAGTCTGGTTCCTTTTTGGTCTCGCTTGTCTTTCCACAGTGTTCTGTTTGAGTGCCTGCAATTCCTCAGGTTGCTGCTACAGCAAAGGAAAAGCCCATGGGAAGCCGCCACTGTAAGCTAAAATAAGCCTCTTACCACTGTGTGACTGGTATGTGCAGTCACATTCTTTCCCTTAAATATTTATTACAGGTTTTCATTTTACTTCTGATTCAATACACAAGCACCTTTATTTAATTAGAGCTTTGTTAGGAACTATCTGAGCAGCAACCTTTTATATGATGATTTATGAATCTGGCTGTGGGATTTTCTCTTTTGCTCAGTCTCCTGCACGTCTGATGGATACGGGGACTTATTTGTTGTATGATTGACCTTTTTTAACTATGACAGGTGTGGAAAATAAGTGATCAAGTTTATGGGAAGAAAGGACACTTATGGGAAGTTATAATACTAAATATAATAGTAAATAAAGCAGTAGTGGATAAGATAAGATAACATAATCCTTTGTTTGTCCCACTGTGGGGAAATTGCAGTGTTGCATCGTAGTGTAGTACAGTAGGAAGATAAAATATTATATATATAATATGAAAAATATACAATCAGTAGAGCTATGGTTACAATCACTATCCCAGTGTAACAGGGATAGTGACTTCGGTAAAGTTCTGTACAGGAGTGATTGTATAAATTCAATATCAGGTAAAGTGACCATAATGGTTACCATGGTTACAACTAGCAAAACTAGCACTGTAGGTTGTACATGGAAAAAAGAAGGCAAGCCAAGAAGATGTAGAGAGTAAAATCTGAATAAATAGGATGTAAAAGAGAAGCAGGAGTTAAAGTGTTAACAAGTGCATTCTGAGGAGCTTGTACCAGAGGGTTTGTGACACAGAGGACAAAGCAGTGGAGTTTCCTGCTCAGGATGTCAGTAAGGAAGGGCCACACCATGTTTGTCTGTACTGCAGCCTACTTCTTTTTACAAATGTGTTTCTTTCTATTTCTTGTTCTTTTTCAACACCCATATCAAATGTCATTGTTTCCTGAAAACAAAATTCTTCAAACATTGCTCCTTCTGATAAAATTTTTTTTAAAAGCTGCACAAAGTCTTTGCTCATTGACAATATAAAAATGATTAGCAAAGTTGCTTTGTATTTTTTCTCAAAAAAGGAAACTTAGTTTTCTATAGGGAAATAATGATTACCATTATGGTGGATGAGACTGAGCAAACATATTGGTAAACAACTGCAAAATGAAATGGAGTACTGCAAAGCTTTTGACGTAGATTCATAATACAAGATACATAAATTAGAAATGCTCGCAACTTTCTGAAAGTCTCAGAGTGATGGTAAAATTGTTTAAAGTAGTCAACATATACCATTACTTAAACACCATTATTATTATATGCTAAAGTCAGGTAAAAAAGTTAAATTTGCAATGCTTCTGTTTTAAAAGATGAGTAAACCCTTGAATTATGGCAAATATCCTTTCTTACACACTTTTTGACAAACCTCTAATCTAATGTAAATGTAAATATTTTACAGTGGCTAGTAACGAGAAGAGCAAAAATTTAAATTTAAATGTGATTGTGATGAAATATAATTTGTTTTTTTTAGGTCTATTAACACTTAAATAACAAGACTTTTAAGTCTCCGCTTGGGTGAAGAACTCAGTCTATACAGACGGTTCTCCTGTACTCTACCTTCTTTATGTCTCACTCTACAGGGTTATGTTATCTTAAGCTATTTCTATAGTTATGCTGCTATAGGCTTAGACTGCTGGAGGAAAATCTCACTCTGCTACTTCCTTTGTCTGCTTTAGTTGCCGTTATTTCAACCTAGTTAACCTTTGTTTTCTTTTAGTGTTCTTCTTTTTATAGTAGCCACATATGGTCTGTGTTTCTTGGAGGAGGACTTTGATTGAGATGCTGCCAGCGACTTCCTACAACTGATCCTATAAACTCTATTATTTCAGTATCCTTTGTATCTATTTTTGTCTTCTGTCTCTTCAAACCCCCAGTCGGTTGAGGCAGACGGCTGCTTGTACTGAGCAAGGTTCTTTTGGACGTTTCTTACTGTTAAAGGGGAGTTTTTTCTCTCCACTGCCGCTTCATGAATGCTCAGTATGAGGGATTGCTGTGAAGTCAATGAGAACACATGCTATTGTTTCGGTATGAGTGAATGCTTCAAATCAATGACTCGATGCAATCTGCTGGGTTTCCTTAAATTGGAAAATTTTTCGAAGTGATTTCTAATGATGCATCTATGTGAATTCTGCTAGCAAATGCATGTTACAAAAAAACTAACAAACATACAAAAAACAAAACAGACAAAAACCGCTGAGGATAAAAAGGGTTTGTACTTCATGATATTACCTCAACATAAACAATTGGTTGCTTGAAGGGCAAGGGGGAAACAATCTGGTCAAGTACAGTCGAGTGGTTTCCCCTGGCAATAAATCACTCAGAATGGACCCATACAAGCATCAAGATATTGAGTTGTTGTTGTTTGTCCGGAGCAGAAGGTCAGAAGATGGCAGGAGAAACAGCACACTACTGATTTAAATAAAAAGGAAGAAAATATACCTGAGGTGAATGAATTCAACTTTGCTAGTATTTTATGAGGTTTAGTGAAAGCCTAGTCATTACCAGTTTACTCCCTTTCTTTGTCTTCTTGTGTCTTTATCAAACAGCAAACAAGTGAATACAAATGTCTGCCTGTCTTTCTATGGAATTCCAGCCATTCTTGTTAAGTCCCATTTTCCTGCCTGTTAACGTAATCGGAGGGAAACAGAGCTGCCTTCCCAATACCACAACCTCTAGATAAGACCCATTTATCACAGTCGTTCCTCTTTGAGTCACTCAATTCTGGTCTGACCAGATTGAGTCCCAGACCCTGTCAAATCACTGAACCAGTCCCCAGAGGAACAAGGTGCACTGGTGTTGAGTTGTGGTCTGGTTTTTGAATAACACTGTAATGGAAGCAATCATACCAGAGCATGATTTAACTAATGTTTTTATGATTTAATATGATCAGGTTCATTTTATTATCTTTTATTTTGTTTTGAGTTTTAAACTGTACAGATTTGAACCTTTGTTGGCTTTATTGACGTTTCCTAATTTCTTGTATTGTTTTGAATAACATGACCTTTTCCTGTTCTGGTGCTTTTCTAAAAGAAAAAATATAATTTTGTCCCTGCAAAATTGTCTGGAAAAATTTAATGAAAACATTTAAAAGCTTCAACAAAATGCCACAATTAAGACATGCGGTTCCAGGGAGCTACACACTTAGCCACATGCAAGGTGTAGCAGGGTCAGAAACAGCAAGTTTAAGACTAAGTTGTCTGCTGATGCTGGCTTTTTGAGTAAATCAAGGTGCTGTTTCATAAATTTTGTAGCAAACTCTAATCCACTCACTTCTTTGGTACCAGGACAGGGTAGCTTTATTCTGGCTACTTGTAAAGGCAGACTACATTACTGCTGGTTGTGACTGAAAAGGCTGCTTGTATTTTATGGGTCAAGCCTGGGTGTTATTTTTTTACCTCAATCCATGGAAATTCTTAAAAGCCTGGCATGGTTTCAGGAAAACATTACCTGTGGCAGTACTTGTGGTGAAGAGGGTACTGATTGCCAACCACCAATGGTCACTGATTCTGCAGTTAGGCCTGACAGATTTACCTGCTTAAGTATTCCATGTTCGCCTAGACTGGGTACACAATTTTGGCACCATGAGCTCTAAATTGCCTGTGACTGTTTGACAGGAAATAGTGTCTACAGGCCTTCTGTGTACTATAATGCTTTATATGTGTTATAAGACCAGAATTCAGACTAAGGAAAAAACACTTTGATAATCTTTAGGATTTGTGGCCTAAATATCAATTTTGGCAAAATTGATGTATGAAACTCTGAATTCATGGCTTTAAAAATGAATGAATAACTAATAATTCATTTTCAGTGTCAAACACACTGTGAATTTAATTAGATTTGTTAAATATGCAAATATTGATGAGCATAGTTCAAGTTTCAGAATAATATGGCCAAAAATATATTGTAGCTAGAGTTCCATAGAGATCTTTAAGACTTAAATAACAGATTTTTGAAAGCTTATGCGTGAGTAAATATCTATCAGCTCTTGCTTGCCTGCTTGCTTTTCCAGCCACGTGACACCCCCAACCCCACTTCCCTTCTTGCCTGATCACAACTATGTTCACATCTCCAGAATTTCCATGTCTTTCTTAGCCCTTGTCAGATACCTCACTGATTTCTGTCACCTGGAAAACAACACTCTTTCAGCCTCTCATCCTCTGCCTTTATCCTCTGCCTAAGATCTGTCTAAATAAATCTGCCTCCATGTGCCTGACCTTGTTTCTATGCACTGACTCCGAATTCATTCCTATAACCAACAGATCCCGAGGGCAGAACACTGTGCGTGACCAGAATTGGAGCTCTGGATCTTTCTCAGCCACTCCACAAATGATTACTGCTCAGAGCAGCTCTGATATAGAGTGATGTCATCTCGCCACTGCCAGCTTGCCTTTCCACTGCTTAGCCACCATTCACTTTTCCCTGTTCCTGACATATTTTGCCAGTGTGATGGGAATTGTAATATGAAAACTAATAAACGTATTTACTCATGTGAATAAAACACTAACAGGGGGATTTAACTTTATTTATGTCAAAAAGGATCTCTAAATTCATAGGGGTTGTGAGATACAGAAACAAAACAAAAATTTGCATTGCAAATTTACTTATTGTTAAACCTTTTTTTGTGAAAGCAGGGAGAAGAGGCAGGTATATAAAGGTTGAAGGAATAAAGAAGACCCTGATTTAACTTTGTACTGAAAGAAATACCCCCCTTTAATCATAGCAGACAATAACATTTGAACTCCACCAGACAGTAGCTGTGGGTCTTTTACACAATTTCCACAACAATCATTGAAAGCTGTTTAGGAAAAGAACTAAGGGGGTAAGAGCAAGAGCAAGAACAAAAATGTCGGTGTGAAATCCTAAAGTGGATGATGGTTGGCCTCTGCTCTGAGTGAGGTAGCAAGTGAGGTAGCAAGCTGTATTTAAAACGGCCTTCATTTAAGATATAAAGAATAAGACTAAGAGCAAGAAACAGAGCAGATAGACCGTGTTGTAGTTGTAGGGTTAGTAGTTGCAGCAAAAGAGTTCTGAGAGGGGAGGGAACGCAGATGACAGGAGCTTCCTCTGGGTCTGGTGCCTGTTTTCCAAAGGAAGTGGACGAGGCCTAATCTGTGGCCCCCAGAGGAGAGAGAACTATTGGCCCCCGCTTATTGTCTACTTTATCACCTCCTGCTTTAAATTGCCTTTACTCAATTTAGACAAGTTGTTATCATGAAAGGCACCCTGCATAAGAAATACAAGCTACTTTATATACATTATTAAAAAGTGCAAGAACAGAAACTGCATTCATTTCAAAATTAATTTGTTTGCATCTGTGCAGCTATGAAACGAATCACAGGCAATATTGCCTCGTTATTTTGAATGTGGCCTCTTCTCCCATCTTGTATGGTTTCTCGGTAAATTCAATCAGCCAAAACAGTGTGACTTATCAGGTCAGGAAGTCAATACCACCATGAGAGCCAAAGTTATGCTGTCAGTTTAAAATTACCAGCTCAGGAAGTACACAAACACACACAACACACAGTTTCTTGTCCACACAGAGAGAGCTTTTCCCCATACCTTTAGAGGAGTATGCTCTGATGTATTTGTTCATTTAAATATTTAAGAACACCCTTGTTACACAGACCTTTAAGTGTTCGAACCATGTACACTTATTTACACATCTTTTAAAGTATTGCATCAGATTCTTTACATCCTCCCTGTCCTTCTCCTCCTCCACCTAATGTTATTTTGGAGCTGTTAAAACACCCTTGCTTCTTTGTTTCCACTGATTAGCTGGAGTGCTTCAGGGATTTGACCCTGAAGCAGGGATGTCCGATGACTGAGACTCTTCCTCGGAGACCTGCCAAGACAACCAGGTGTTTGTATGGGCAAACATACAGATACACATTTCCTCCACCGCATATCTTCTCCTTCAGTTAGCCCTATTATAATAATTAGCAGCATTGTTGTGGTACTTAAACTATCATTAACCTAGTAACATTAGTTAAACACTGTCATGTCAGTTGCAAAGGTGGTTTTATTGGGTTTTAAATTTCCTGAAAAAAGTTTCCTTGGAAAAAAAGTGACCTAGATGTATTGTCATTCCAAATTTCAAATATGACTTTATATTGACATGATCGGTATTGCTCAATATACAAACTTTTTATGCTGGTTTTTCAGTCATGTTTACTTTAACTAACCTAAAAATGATGACTGGATTTGTTTAACCAGTTCTGACCAGTTTTGAACTAAAAATCCAAGATGGCAGCCAAATGTACATCTGTTGCTGATATTGTCACAGCTAATAGCATTGTTGCCTTGAAACAATAGACATATAGAAGATTGTACCTGTAGTACATACAGTACTGTACAAACTGTAAGTAAAGGTGCTAGTGTGCTATTTGGATACTTTTTTTGCAAAAAATACAATAGTCTTTGTTTTGCATTGCTAATAGTAGTTAGCCTTGTAAAATCCCACAGGTATCTAATTTCCAAGCACATCATGTTAAAGTTAGTTGTAACTTAATTCCTTTCTTAAAAAATGTGAGCATCCCATTGTTTATCATGTACATTAATAATATAATGTATTTCTTCTGTTTAAAATGCATTCCCAAATATTAAAAAAATTTTGTTGCTTGGTTTATTTATCACATCTAATCTTCCTATTAATTGTTTGTTGGATGAGACAGATTCGTCTTTACATCTATGGCTAAGTAGATAAGTTAACTACATCAATATCAATATGCATACGGTGAGCCACTAAGGAACAAAACATTGAGTGTCTGCCAACAGTACTTATGCAACCACTGTCTGTGCCAGAAGGGGGAGACAAACGTTATGCACATCATTAAACGTTTATATCTAGTATTTGCCTGAGTAATTTAGGTCAGCATCAGGTTGCAACTTTGCTTGAGTCACCTTAAGATCACCTTCAAGGCTCGAAACAATCTCCTTTACTGATATAACGGTGAGTCTTCTTCTTCCCTCTCTAACACACATGAACACACATTCCTGCAGTGAATGTCAGCCCTCCTCTTTTTCTGAAGCTATGCATCAAACAGAATAGAGAGCTGACCTCAGCCCCTTTCAAAAGGAGCTTCTAATCCAGCATTCTTAACTCAATTACAGAGTGTCAAGAGGGATCAGAGAGACTCTCTCAACTGTCATCTCTCACAGCGGCGGGACACAACTCTGAGAAATGAAATCCTACAAGACACAATTGGAAAGCAGACAGGCGAGAGACACCAGATGAGGTAGGCAGACACTGGAGATAGGATAAAGTACTGCTCCATACCTTTGAACAAGCGAGAGGAATCTCATAGGACAGGGTTTGTTAGATATTTTACATAACTTTTCATTCACTTCATCACATTTTTTTTTTTTTTTTGAAAACTTGCATTTTCCCCTTAACTGATTGTGGTTGGCAGTCTGGCTTGCCCTGTAAATTACCCTATTGAGTATCCCGCCTAAAACAGCTTGCTACTGCATACATGGCCAGCTCCATAAAAGGCAGAACAAACAGAGAAGTGGCTAAATATATTGTATTAAGCAATAATATTATTGAAAAATGTGTTACAAATAGCATATTGGAATTATTATTATAATTTTCAATATACAAGAGGCTTTATATCTTTATGGGGCTTTATAAGATAATTACAACATTGATGGGATGAGTTACTCTTGAAAGCCATCCAACCTTTGGTCAGAGTGTGACCTTTTGATTTTAACCCTACTCCTCACGTAGTACATGCCTGTGCTCCTGTGCCAAACTGAGGAAGAGAATAAGTGACTTCCACCTGAGCCATGCAAGAAAGAATTACAAAATTAATTATCCCTCTTTCTCTTTCACTCATTCTCGCCTTGCATGTTGTGTGAAGGCAGGAAGGCGCAGGATTCACCAGTGGCTCATTAAAAGCCATTAGGAAGCCGAGAGCAGACAGGATGCTGGTAGTGAATAGAGGAAAAGGCAGAGGACACCGTTACACTTTCTGTCCCCTCTGCCGCACCCACCCATGCTGCCTTGCACTCGCTCTCTGTTATCTGCTCTGCACAGCGCTTCCTATGGCCTCACACATATTCCAGTTAGATCCTAGGTCCGCCAAATCACGTCTCACACCCCCTCTGACCTGAGTGTGTGATGAACAGGCCTGGCGATAACAAATTTTTCATTCTGCTGCTCTCCCTATCTCTTTGTCTGACACCTTGCTTCTTGTTCACTCCCCTTGTTTTTACATGTTTTGACCTTTCGTACCTCAGACCCGCTGCCTCTTGTAACAGTAGTCATCTTTCTTGGCACAGTGTGTTCAGTGATATATTGTGAAAGCCACTATAAAGGGAAAGAGTCCTGCACACAAGTCGACTCACTGTCTGGGGCCTCGGGGTCACTGAGTCATTAAAAAAAGTTCTGCTGAGTTGAAATCATGGGCTTGTAGTGTCAAACAGAAGACCTGGAAGGGTGGGGACAACTGTCATCTGGAGTACAAGCTGGAACCTATGGCTACATCAAGAGATGTTTCAGATATTTTCATGTTACATACATATCCTTGCTTCAAGGTTTTTATTTGTATTTCTTTACCAGGTTTGAATGAAAACACCCTGTACAAAAACTGGTAAAAATTAAAACTAAATGACTGCAAAACTACATGAATTCAAATTCTATTTATTTATTTAGTGCCAATTTTCAATGCATCGTCTCAAGTCACTTTACAAGAAAATCATTATATTCCAATTGTACAAGCATTTATACATATTAAACAAATGAGTTAAAAAAATGTCCAGTCTAAGCAAACCCAGGCATTGACTTTACAGGAATCCTTCATACTGACCATGCATGCAGCAACAGTTAAGAGGAAAAACTCCTGTTTAACATGACGTCCACTGTTAAAACCATTTGGAAAATCTACAAGCAATAAAAAAAAAACATATTCTCTGTGTATGGATTTTACAAAAAAACACATTTAAGAGGGGGTGTCAGGAAAGGTTCGAATGACTCGAGCAGAGGTGGAGTTGAGTGATAAATAATTTATTGAAGGGATGATGAGTGAACAGAACACGAAAGGAACCTCACAGGGAACAACAGACAACAGGCAACGGAACAACGCGAGACGTAAACAGAGGTCGCGGAGGCGGAACCAAAAATGACAACAAGCAGGGAAACAATAAACGCCGGAACTAAATGTAACACAACACAAAGACACTAATAAAATAACAAACACTAACACGGTACACGGGAAGAAAGAACTAAACTAACAGAATACAAAATA
>JAVLVB010000458.1:1101513-1119568 GCA_032876305.1 Orestias chungarensis | reverse complement strand
GGGAGATGATGCAGGAGGCAAGGCTAGAGGTAATGAGGTATAACGGGGAGAGATGAGGCAAGGCCAGGCTTGAGGCAATGAGGACTAACGGGGAAAAGACGAGGAGGCAAGGCTAGAGGCAACGAGGAATACGCGGAGACAAGGCTTGGAGCAACGAGGAACAACAGAGGCAAGGCTAGGAGCAACGAGGAACAACAGAGGCAAGGCTAGGAGCAACGAGGAACAACAGACGATCCAGCGGTGAGTGTGTGAATGAATGTGGCTTAAATAGTGAGAACCGGGGTTTGATTGGTGGAGAAGAGGAGTGAATTATTGCAGACAGCTGTGAAAGAAGGCGGAGTGACGAGACACAGGGAGAAAACAGAACCAAACAAAACACACATCATGACAGGGGGTTATGATGTATTATTATTATTAATAAACTTGACTCTGTCACATTAAAAATGATTTCTGTTTCTGTAAGTCCTGTGAGCCAACACTTCCCATTCAGAATGTCATCACTAGACTGCGTCTTCATCCTGTCCATTAATGCTGCTTACTACCATTCTTATGAGTTTATTTGTTTTGAACAGAAGAGCTACATTTTATGAAATTATAATTATATATATTAATGATATAAAAATGGCAACTTAGCAAATGTGACTGGCCACAATAAAACCAGGAACCACTCTCTCCTGGGGTTAACAATGAATTTTGTGCCATGTCAACATCATGAATGTCCTGGGTGGGAGGGCTATACTGTGGAAAAGTCTCACTTCTTCACTCATAGCATTAGCAGGACAGCCAAACTCATATGGGTGAGATCTGGGCTGGGGTCTCTTTTTACAGCGATGATGTTAAATTACCTCATGTTTCTGTCAAACCGTAATCTTACAAGCCGATAACCAATAACAAAAGCGTGTGAACAGCCAAATAAACGCCGATATTTAAAGCAGCTGTTAGTTTTCACGCCCCCCACTCCCACCCTGAATGGGCTTAGATACTCTGTAAAAACAAGCGGAATTCCAACACAAATTATACAATTCTAAAACCTATGAAAGTGCTATTTAAAGCATTGGGTGGTTCCTAAATAAAGAAATAAAACCAATTTAAATTTTCTCATAAATTAGGAGTCACACGTTGACAAACAGTTCAGTCAGATGTTTGCCATTTGCTGCTGCTTGAGTCTGATACAGCTGTGTGGGGGAGGCACGAGGGGGGGGAGCTCGGCTGGGCACTGACATTCGGAGGCGAAGCTACGGGTGTATAGGCAGTGCATTGAAGGAGCAAATGTTTAGGCTAGGATGATAATCAATAAGTCAATTTATCGCACAATAAATAAAAATGAAGTCAATAATTTTTCGGGTCATCAAAGTAGTGGACCATCTTGTCAGTCATTCAGGATCTTTGTACCTAGGGACCGCAGGTACAGGTGCACACGGACTGCTACAACTGGGTATGGAGATATAGACACTCTGGTTTGCAAAGCCAATTGATGTAGGAATAATTCGGATTTAAACCCAGGGAGCAAGGCGGGAGTATCAATGCAAACGACCCAGTATGCCAACTATCCTGAACAAAAGGCAACACGAATTTGCATGAACACCTTAAACACAACCACCTGGCCGAGTTTTCCAAGCTGGGGAACAAAGCCATCGGACCGACAGGCAGAACTTACTGAAGCGTTTATACTAAAAACTAAGTACAATCATAGCAGCGCAAGATGGGGTAGGCTCACTGGAATTGTAGTTTGCTACATAAAATATGTTTATATTTTATTTATTATTATTATTATTATTTAGCTAAATAAATTTAAAAGTTTTCTAAAGAGATGCTCCAAATTTACCACAGGTAAAAAGCCAGCATTTCAAGAAATGCTACAGACATTTGACCCGACAATACGGATTGGCCTCCAGAAAATACGTTTTACAAACGGCAATTCCAGAGCTGTACAACGGAGTAAAAGATGCAATATTAAAGGAAATAAAAGACATCAATATTTTAAAGTGACTGCAGAGTCCTTTTTAATTCAATTTTTTTGTTTGTTTATTTATTCAGAATATTTAAAAGTTTTGTTCTGCTTTTGAAAGGGTGTACTTGCATTATTATTATTATATACTACCATGACATAAATAGTTAATATGGTCTTGGTAATGTTGACTATAATATCGTTTATCGTCCAAATTTTCTTGGACAATAAATCGTCCAGCAAAAATAGTTATTGTCCCAGGCCTAGTTTAGGAATTTACAAATTGCTGCTACAAGAGAATCTCAGATGCATGAATGAGTCAAAGCTTCAGGTCGGCTATGTTTTTGATGAGTGAATTACATTAAAACGTAATACAAAGCTAAGAAAAGTTATGTGTTTACTTAAGTTATTATTTGAAAGCACGAAACAAGCTATGAATATATATGTAGAATAGTAAAGTAAAAGATACAAATGTATCTTATTTGTTTAGGAAATCCCAACTTAAAAGGTTACAGCACTGATATTATAGATTTTTAAGGGGTAAGTGTCTGTATGCTTTGCACATATAGAGACATACCTTCCTGCCAAATCTTCTTTGTTAAACAGATCAAATTCAATCAGATTGGAATGAAGGTCTCTAAACAATATTTTAAAGAAACATTAAAGTTTTGCTACGGACAATTGGATTTAGGTCTGGGTCATTTCAGCACATAAACAAGCTTTGATGTAACCCAATCCTTTGTAGCTCTGATGGTATATTTAAGCTCTGTGTAAAAGTGAAAGTGAAAAGTCTTTTTCACTTTCTAACACATCTTCCCGATTAAACATCCCATTTACGCTGGACAGCCATGTTATGTTAGTTTTTGAGGTTTCCTACCGTTTTTCACAAGAAGTCTAGGATAATGTTTTACAATCACACTTTGCTTTAAACATCTTCTGCACTTTTTTGCTCCCCTATCTGTTGTGTTCCTTGGTCTTCATGAGCCTGTTTGTTCTGTCATGATCTCCATAATACCCCTGTCCACTTAAAAGGAGCAGCTGTATGTATAATGAGATTAAATTACACACAAATGAACTATGTTTTTTAAGGGGGATTTTATTTAAGGGGATCGGAATAAAGAGGTCGAAGTACAAAATTAAACAGTGCTTTTTGTATTTCAAGGTAAACTCACAGTGCATAGTGTACTTTTCTTTAAGGTTGTCAATATATTTTCAATAGAAAAAAAAGAAAAATTGTAAAAAATCCTTAATTATTTTTGTTTTTGCTCTAAGGATATCCGATAACATCCACTTCCTGCTTTTGTAAACCCCTTAAACTCCTCCTGTATGTGGTGGTCCATACCCAGAACTGAATATTTGGCAACACACAAGCAGTACTTTAGCTGTGTCCTCAAGCGGGAAAATATTGCGCAATTTCATCAAATGTGCAAACAAATAGTTTTGTCTAAATCTAAAGTTAATGTCGTTCAACTTTACCCTGCACACTTTATCGTGTGAAACATAAACAGCGGGCTGATTGGCAGAAACATGGCAATATGTGTTATAATAAATGGAGTAATCAGAGTGTGACTCACATAAGGAAACACTTTCTATTGTCTTTGCTTTTTATGCTTTTTCTTTTTTTTTTTTGTTCGACCACATTATTGCTTTGCCTCATTGACATGCTGCGGTGCTCTACCCCCTCCTCTCTGTAATCATAAACTCTTGACATCATTGACCCCTTTAGTATTTTCTACGTCTTCTGTTTCACTTCACTCTGACACCAAGTCTCGAGACTCATAGTGATCCGGTTTAGGCAAAAAAAAAAAAGAAAAAGTCAGGTGAGGTGTCCTTTGCCAATAACAAATATAAACATAGCCCTACCATTATCTGCTGCAGTTAACAAGGATCATGTTTTCTCCCTTGACTGCATTTGCTGCTTGCAGATGTGGTCATAGCAGCTAATCTGTTTTTTCAACTGCACTATTCTTGGTAGAAGCAGTTCAGCTCTTGTGTTTGCAAGGGTTTAGGAAAATCACAGCACTCTGTAAACCATGTTGGATATTTCATTAACCAGCTACAGCATAAAGCTATTTAAAGTATTGTTTTTTCTTTGGTATATTTTTTTAGGTCTTTTCTGGGTAATTTAAAAGTGAGTTTGTTTATTTAAACTGAATAAGAAAGTAAAAGAACTTGCTTAACAGGAATTTCTATACCTATACCTATATTAAATAACACTCTAGCCTTACCTTTTAAAGAGTAATATAAGTAATATAAGAAAAAGGTACCATAGCTAACAGCAGTAAAACAGCAGTCTTCACGTGTGTACGCTTGATAATGCATATCTTAACACTTCGCTTTCCAAAAGCTGCCAACTTTTTTTTAAATAACCACTTTCCATTACCGTTAAAGGCTGAAAGCGCCAAAAGGATGAAACACAACACGCAGCATCATTGAACTGAAGAAATGTAAGTTCCCCAATCCCCTGGCCATGCATTAGCACTGGGTTGGAGTAAAAAAAAAAAAGGATATTGCATTGTAAATGGTAAACTCTAAGAGCAAGTTTAGTAAAAGAAACATATAACATCTATTGGTGCATTTGGCACACAGGTGCTGACAGTGACAGGAGTCGTTCAGTTAAAATTCCCAAATCCCAAAATCCCCCCAAAAAAAAAAAAAAAAAAAAAGGTTGACAATGCCAGTCAGATAACAAAAGCTCTTTAAAAAACTGCTCACTGGCTCACACAGAAAACATACTGATAAAAAAATATGCTTTGAACTTTCATCTTATTTTTCCTAATTTTACTTTTTTTGCTTCTTTGTTTTATGCTCTTAAATTGTAACTTTTTTATGAGCTTCTTAATCTTTATGTAAAGCCCCATCTGATTTTTCAACAGCTCATTGGCAGACGCAACACATAAAACATTTCATAATTGTAAAAAAAAAGTGTGATATTTAACAGTTCTTAAGTTTCACTTTGGAGTTCTTTAGTCTAGTTTATACAAATGAATCTTTATTGGAATTATACAAAAGTATTGGTCAAAATTCTAAATTAATTAGAAAATTATACAACATTAATTATAATGATATACTGATTAATAAAGAATGTCTACTTTAAACAAATAAACATAAGCTGCTGTGCACTTTCCAAAAACCAAATATTCCTTGGAGTAGAATGACCACAACAATGAATTAGTACTACAAAACTAACAAAATCATCATCCCCGAAGCAGTTGTCATTGTGGTTTCTACAATCGTCTCAATATGTTGTGAATTAGCCTCTTGTCATTCTCTCATTTCCTGTTCCTAAATAAGGAACAATGCATCCTTCAATCAGCTACTTATATGGAAGCGGCTTACAAAAAGCTGGGAGAAGACAGTCACTCCAAAGCTATTTGTCAAATCGGTAAATGAATGCAATATGTTGCCTCGCTGGTCTGTTTTTAATGTTTTCAGTGGTCTGGAAGGGTTTGTCACATGGTCAGAAAACATTTTCAGCTGCTACTGTATTGTTAGCACGGATCATGTGAATGGCATGTGAAGGCTGACGTTCTTTTGACAGGATTGAGGTTTTAGTAAAGAAAATCGGCCCTCCTTTTCCTAAGTGTACAGTGACCTGACGACGTCAAATCTCCCACAAGGGAAATTAATCAATCTGTTTGTGGTGATGGGGCTCGGAGTGTGGCCTGAATCCCAGCTGTGTGAGTCGATAGAAGATTTTATGAGGCCAACCAAACGTCTTTAAAGGCTTGAAATGAAAGTCTGATGAAAAATCACTATTTAAAATCTATTCTGCTGGTGATGAACAATAAACAATTAGTTACTGAAAATAATCAGCACAGCATAAAATACATTTGAGTCAGTTTAGAAGTTAATTATCCACAAAAACTTCTGCTTAAAGTTGATTGTTTGCATTATAAATTGAACCAAAATATTGTAGAATGGATGTAGTTTTGCCTCAACCAGAAGACTGCAGGAAATCTGCATGTTTCATTCCAGAGAAAATCCATTCATTAAAATTGAAACATTTTGCAAGGTATGATAACTTCTTAAATTTATTTTTTAATAGCTTCTTAATGTGCTATCAAATCATGCAAACTTTAATTTGTTAGAAGGCAGTTTTCTAAAAAAAATTGATAAGGACCTAATTCACTTTATCCCTGTTTTTGTAAATAGATCCGGCTCATCTAAATCTGGGATTTGCAACCTGTGACTCCAAAGTCACAGGTCAATCTTCCTCCACATTTGCCATATTTGAAAAGAGAGGCAATAACTTATTAAAAACTGAGCAGTATTATTAAATATAAAGGACAATTAAAAAAAATAACCCTTTGAGCAGCAGTTCAATGTGTATTTTTACCCAAAAGGATCCAGATGGAATTTCCATATAAGAAATAAACTTACATAAAAGGAAAAATGGTTTTCACGTTAAATTTTTTCTTCTCATAAGCTCACAATGCAGATTATATTTCTTTTTTAAATATGGAAATCTAATTCAAAAGGTAAACCATTTTATAGATGGAAGATAAAAGTCATGCAAAATGAACATTATCTGCAAATCATATCACTGATCGGTGTGAAAATGTCTTTGCCTTACAGTTGATAATAGAAAAGTAAAACAGCCCGACACAACAAACAGCTCCATCTCTTTGACATTTGATCCCATTGTATTATATTGTGCTGACTATTATAGTCAGCACAATCTGCAGATTTGCTGATAAGTGATAGGTGGCAGCAGAGAGCTTTGAGGCCAAAGCAGCTGATGCTGCAGGGTACAGTATAACTTTCACAAAACAACAACAAAAAAACTATGTTATTCCATACCAGATCAGTCTTGGATTCATTTGTCAGGACAGTCAAACGAGTGACACAAAAAGAGGAAATGCAGAGAGGAAAGTAGAAAGGAAAAAAAAACTTCTGCTGGATTTTTCTGTGAGTATTTATGTGTTAAATTGTGCTGTTTAGGAGGAATTGTTTGAATCACAAATCCATCTTACTAATAAAACTAAACTAAAATTTCTTAACTAATTTCTTAACTTTACCATGCACGACTGTGATCTTGCTACATAACACCATAACACAGTGTTATGGGGAGTCTTGCAGCGTTTATGCTCAGGGGAGTGATTTAAGGAGGCTCGGCATGCTCATCATGCCCCCCACGCCTGACCGTTCCAGTTTGCTCTCAGAGAGTATGCAAACAAATAAAAGACAAGAGACTTTTTAATTAGCTGTAGGTCAGAGCCTGACAGCTTGTATTGTCAGTTATTACACAGTAACCAGGTATTACTCTAAATATTTGGAGCGCTTGTACGGTGGAAAGCACTGGCTTGGAATCCGAGGTTATTGTTTTTCTCGTAGGTTGCTGGAATTGCTTAGTTCTGCCATTACAATCATAACAGCAATTAAAATATGAAATTAGCCGATGAAAAATTACCGAGGTCACAACCTCTGTTACTGGCAGTTTATTGGACAGACCTAATGTTGCAACATGCTTTACTGTGTCACCGCTTGCCCTCAGTCTGGCACCTTGAAAAATGTTGAGGTTGACCCAAAGGTCGCAAAGTTGAGCCTACATCACTGACCTGCGGTGTGAATGTGACAAGCAGGAGATGATTGTTTAATTTAGCTTTCGGTAAACACAAAATTCCAACATGTGCATTATCAAAAATTCTTTTTATTAAATAAAACTTTAGCATTAAATTATATGTAATTTTTCAAAATGTTAATTGATATTCAGTGTTTATTTATTGTAAACCTACTCATGAACAAAAAGCTCCTAAATCTGTAACCTACACAGTGGCGTAGGTGTTTTGAAGCTTATCACATTCTCAGCCTCACAATACGACAAACAAAAGTAATTTAGATATATCACAAAATCTGCTTGATATAAAATTTAACAAGTATGTAAAAAAAAAAAAAATGTAATTGAGAACAAGAAATGACAAATGTATATACATTTACTAAGCAATGATAATAAAGATGATACCTTTCTTTTAATTACATTTTTGTTATCCACATAACATAAAAACCTATGCAGCTTCCTGACCTTTGAATGCTTAAAACACTGACGTCTTCATAGTTGTAGTCTTAAAATACAAGTAGAGTATAGAGAAACATGAAGCTGACCAAATTTTACATTTTTTGGAGTCTTCATAATTATCCAGCATTTCATAAATCATCTTTGAAGAGCATGACCTAATCATTTTCACCAACTCCGATTCCAGACCCCAGGTTTTTTGTGATCACTGCAATGAAAAATCCCCATTTACAGTATGAACGTGTGAGGGCCTTTCTGGCTCTGATGGGACTATTGTTTGTTTAAAGGGAGCCAAATGATTGGGTTCAGGCCTACAGCTTATACTGTTTGAAACATAATAAATGGAAAATAAGGAAGCAAAACAGGGAACAATTATTCTGTACTCATCCATTTTGTTTTTGTATGCAATATAGGCGCAAGTATTTTTAAGGGTGCTTTATCTGTATGTAAACAAGACATTTTGTATTCTGATAACAATCGGAGTGTTGATGCCGACACATGAAATTATGCCATATATATTATGTTGTTGAGACTACTCGGAAACAGTGTGTTTTGTTGGGATAACCAGAAAATTTAGACCTCAGTGCTTTATTTCCGCTAGGACGGTGATCTGGTGCCTTAACAGGATTTCTTTCCATGTGAGATGTTTGGATGTAATCTTCTCCTGACGTTTGCTTGAGTTTGTACAAAAACCAGAAACAAGGGTTGGAATTTGACGTGGCCCCAGGAAGCACCTCAGATTGCTGTGAGTGTACAGGAGCTTGTATGAGAGGAGCGTGCCTTGTTAGTGCCACTTCACTCGTTATATTGCAAGGAGAGCTGTGTTACAAAGGTTTGGGATTAAAAGCCTTTAGTTGTTTTGTTTTCCCTTGAAAGGAAAGCAGATCTTATTTTAATATGTAAAATAAAGTAATACTCTGTAGAAAAAAAACATAAACCTTAATATAGTTAGGCTCATTGTTATTTTTAACTTTATCTAATTTCAGTTTACTGTTAATGTGATTAGTGTGATCAAACATTACTTTTATATTTGCATTGTTCTAAAACAATATCGAAGGTCCTAAATTTGTATTGAATGTGATAATTCTTTTAAAAATACATGATATATCAAAAGAAATATAAAAACTGAAAAACAAAAAACGAAACAAAAAAAATAATCATACAAGGTCTATCTCTTTAGAGTGACGCTTGAATGTCTTACGAGACACTTGATTATTTATTTTGCAAAATCTAGGCCAGTATGTATGAATTTATGATCATTACTATCACTGAAATAAGTAAACAAGTTCATTCTTTAGCAAGTTCAAGTATGTGACATTCCTGCTTTTAGCAGATTTATTTAATCTGAAAGAGAGACTTGGAAACATTTATTTTTTTCATGTTTTGCGGTGCATAGCTGAAAGAGCTAAAAAGGAAAGAGGCAGATTTTTTTTTTCTAAAGCTTAATGAGCTTAAAAAAGTAAAAAATTCAGAATTCATAAAACATTTTTGTTTGGCTTTTACAATACAAAATGACATTAGATTATGCATGAAAGTAGCAGTAAACATAAATATAGCTTTCCCTATTTTCCTTTTAATTCTAAATAACTAGCTTGAACTCTTATTGAGACACATTACTGCTGTAAAAGCATTTTTGCCCGGCCTATTAATCCCAGGTTGGGCATGTATATGATTTTTCTGACTGTTATAAAGCTTTTTTTTTTTCTTTGTATCTTTCTTCAAGCTTTTATAAAATCTTCTGATCTACATATCAAGTATTTTTAGGCACCTTGTAGTATATATATGAAGGCAACGGTTCTTGAGTTATATTTTTTGCAAACATTTACAATAGAAAATAAAACAAAACCAACAATAATGAATATTTAATATTTAACATATATGTCGAATACGATTTGAAGTTTGTTATTACATGATGAAATAAATTTGTTTGTCCCAATTAGCATGTAAAGAAATTAGTAGAGGTATTTTGACAAAGATATGTGTATAATTTCAACTAACATATTTGAAAATTGTTTTCGTAGCTTTGTGCAGTTCACCGTATTAATGTTAGACAGTGTACTTGCATTGATGTCAGTTTTATTTATTTTGTGGATTTCTTTTTATTTGTTGGAAGCTATGTTGCCTTTTTTAGGGCACTTCTTTTATAAAAGAGAGATTTTAATATATTTATTTTTAATAAATAACACATTTAATGATATTATAATATAATGATAAAAAATTGGTATGTTTTGGTTTAATCTTGTTTCAGTAATGTAAAAACATTTATGTTTTAAGGCAAACGTGACCTCTATGAGGGTGCCAACACATTCTTGTGCATAAATTAATTTTGCATACGATTGGTGTGCTGTTTGCTTTCACGTCTGTCAGGAAGAATTAGCGAAAAGAGGAGGCAGGATATGTGAGCGGGGTTGAATTTAGGACTGTGTAACAAACCGTCTATGCAGACTAAACAGCGACACAAACGCACCCCTCACACTTTTCAACTTCCTTGTCCGGTCTTGCTGGGATATCGGCTAGACCATTCCAAAAGTACAATTACCTTCCACTGAATTCATTATTTTTATTGAACTGAATGCACACTTTGGCCTCACAAGGATCCATAAAAAAAGGAACTTCTCCTCATCAGTTTTTTAGTAGCCTTTAGGTCAAAATTGGCTTTTAGTAAGATTTCAATCTACTTTAAGAAAAACCTCTAAAAGTTATTTAATTTAACAGTTATTTAACAGTAATTTAACATCATTACGCTGCCACCACCATAGTTCTTCATGATGATAGTGTGAGTTTTAGTGCTGTACAGAGTTTTTATTTTATTTTTATTTTTTAAACCAACATAGTTTTTTAATGTTTATTTGTTAGTTTGTTTTTATTTTGGTGTATAGAGTAGTAGTATTTTACCATATTCTGGGTGATTTACATGAGCCATGGAGGTTTTCCTACCTGTAACATGTTCAACAAAATTAGATATAAATTAATTAATATTTCACAGTTAATAATGAGTAAACTTGGTTCATTTATTGACATTGCACAGAAATAATTCCCTATAGACTCTCAGTAGCGCACAGTAGCTCCTCTTCAATACAAGAGCCTCTGCCAAACCAAGTCATAGAAAAGAGAGAGAGTAGATGCAGCTTGATTTGAATACGAACACCCTCCCGCCATTGGGGCAACGTCTGGGCTGACGTCACAGATGTCACATGTTGAACCATAGTAGTTCGAGACCCTAAGACGCAGACGCGATATTGTACAAGGCAAATTATGTAATTCAGAGAAGAACATATCACGAGCTCGGAACTGATCAGCCGAACATCACAATTAATTATCAGTCCAAAGACAGAGGGACAGAGTACACTCAGTGTTTTCTACAACTTGGTTTAGCAGAGGCTAAGGCTTTATCCTGCTTAGCTAGCTAATTTTTCAAACATCGGGATCTGACCAAACAAGTATTAGGACAGGGCAATTTGCTTCTCTCACAAATAGAAAGGTAGAATATGTACAAAAAGTAGAACACTACATTACATTGTAATGTTGTTCTGTTATTTTCATTCATGTAAATATACTACCTTACTATATGTTTCGGTAAATATGTATTTTGGTGTTATACCTGGAGAAAACTCACCAGTAACCCTGAAATATCATGAATCCAGATTGAACAAACTTTCTATTCTCTGTATACCAATTCGAACAGGACAGATCCAATGTAAATTTTTTCCCTGTCATTGCCACCAGGTCCCTGGCTCCTAAATGCAACCAACCCAGCTCTGTCTGGAGTCAAGTGTCTTTTCTGGGAACACACGTTTTACTCGGTGACATGGAACACTGGGCCTCGATGAGGTCCTTCACTCCCCTCTCTTCAGCATTGTTTTGACTTGCGTGCCACTCTATGACACCCAAGGAGTGGATACCGAGCGTACCAAGCAGGAGATGCCTTTGAAAGGACAGATGTTTCTTAGCTTAACTTGCCTCTTGCCTATACTCTCCTTCTCTGTTGTATATTTGCTTTAGCTCTATAAATAACCAACTGGTGTAGGTCACATAAAAATGTAACTGATGTTCTGCTGACCTCCGAGCTCCTTCTCTTTAGGAGCAAAAAGAAACTTAGGCTGTGGAAAGGTTGGCTGACTTGGTCATGGTAAATGAATTTGGGCAAAAGGGCGCACACAGTAAAAACACCTATTTTCTCTACATAATGACTGACCCAAATAGCTGAACTGGCTCAACTGTCCTTAAAGGAAGCATGCATTTTGGCGTCTTATGAAGCATTATTGTTGTTTAAAGTGGGTCAGTTGGCCCAAGAATATTATGATCTTTACAGGAAGGTTCGGTTGAAAGGAAGCATTTCGTCAAATACTGTATCTCTTTAAGTAACAGAAAAACACCATGCATATTAGACTCCAATTAAAGTCTTTTTGCAAGATTTGTGCTGCTGCAGAGCCTTTGCTCTCCTGCTATAGCTGAATGGATGAATGGGTGATTGTTCGTTGGCCCTTGTGACAGCTCTCCTGGGGCCCATCAATTCACTAAGGCTCCTGAAACATCAGGTCATGGCTAACCCATCATCTCAAGCTGCAACTTGGCTACACCAGGCAGATTTTGCCTTAGTTATTGCTCAGGACCTCCAGAGTGCACAGCTGGGTCCCTTAAAAAATCCCAACTGAATGGTTTTAGAAACACTCCAGCTCCCCTTACCAAACACGCTCTCTTGGCTAAGAACACTCAGAAGAACTGTAGATATCAAATATTGTTTTTTCATCGTTACATTTGCCAAAGCCGCTGGAATCCATTAAGTATGTGTCCCATATTCTTAACCGGCAGGCCTATTTCGTTTAGGACATTTTCCAAAATTTCCATCTTCTCTTTACTTTTCTTCTCGATGCTTTTTTTCTTTCTCTAGAGCTCCACGTTTCACTTTCTTCTCCCAACATTGTTGACACATCTTAATGTTCTCCCGTTGGCCTTCCGCAACACTGCTTTCGTGTTGTACTAATTACAGCCGACCGCCAGTCAGGTGGGTCTGCGGGAGATTTCAGATCGTAGAGAGGTGAACAGATCGCTCTATGGCTCCGCCCCGCTCCAAAGGCTCGAGCCCCAGGCCCTGCTGATGCCTTGTCCTGGGCAGCGCAGAGAGACACCTGGCCAAACCACAGAAACTCTTCCAGCTGCAGACTGCCTGATGCTCACCGCAGAGAGAATTCAGGCCAAAGGTGGAGGAATTCACCAGGCGCTACTGCACTATTGTTGACATTTTCCTGGGTTTGAATTTTACATTGCCTCGCAAAAAGAATTTAGAAACCTTCAAAACATTTCAGCATTTTCTTCTGTTACAACTACAAAGAGCAACAGACAGTAAAACATACTTTTTAGCTAGAAGAAAAATTATTTACTACTGTTTTTTTAAATTTAATTTAATTTTATTTCTTACCAATGAGAATCTGATTGGATTGACAGCTTACTGCAGCAACGACATTGTACGTTCAGGTTTATGTACAGTGTTAGGATTTTAATGTTGGCTTTCTTCTAAAAAAAAAAACCCATAAAAAAAAACTATAACTGCACATCTCGTCAGAGTTAGCATGGTTCTTTAATATTTGATCTTACATCTCCTTGCCTAACGTTTAAGTTTAGGGCTGTATTGGTAGGCTTGCAGCTGTGTTATACCTTTTCTGTTTTTAGATGCTGAATTAAACAGTGGGAGATGTTCAAACGTGTCAGTTATTTTGATAATCTAACACTGATTGAAATTTCTGTCCAATATTTGTCGATATTTAGTCTGGTGTGTTCCTTGGGCTCCATAAAGCGGTTTGCTTACCGATGTTCTCAAATATTTACAAATATGCTCAGAACGGAAGCTTTCATTAAACAGGACTAAACAAGATTTTTTAAAGATATCAGATTAATATTCTGAGTCTGAATACATGCTTAGTATCTTTATTTTAGATGTTTTATTTGTAAAAGCTTTGGAAAACAGTTTAACTTTCCTTTATCACGTAATATCCTAACTCTGTGCACTAAAATGATTGGTTGTAATGTGACAGAAATTTAATCTGTTGTATATTTCTATAAGCCACCCAACAAAATCTATTTGTTGGTACAATTAACGCCCACCTAGCTTCACAGAATAGGAGTAAACATATTGTTTTAGACATCTGTTCGAAAAGTACAAGTGGGAGAGGACAAGCTGTAGTGAAAAAGATGACATGAAAGGCCAGATTAGAGGCAATTACACTCGGAGTGCGCTTTAAGACCTGTTTGGCAACATGACAGGAGGGAGCAGAGGTGTAATTTGATGAGGCGGCTGAGAGTGTGAAACTGCATTGCAAGCTCCCGGTGGACAGAGGCAAATAGAAGCCTTTAGTCACTCTGCTGGCATGGTAGTTGGCAGAAATGTGAACATTTAGAGTACGACTTATTAATTCTCAAGTCATTTATCATAAAATAAATGGTTTGTTATTTGTTACTGAAAATTATTAAATAAATAAAAAGCCTTTACATACTTTTATCAATGCCTTTTGGTCCAGACGATGGATCAAAAAGTGACCTATTGTTCCCCAATTTACTTTGTTTCAAATGTCAGACTTTGGAAGGTTAATTCACATGTCACAAATACTGTAAACATATGACTCAGATTTAACCTGCGGTCGCACAAAGGCAACGCACCAGAGCTTCAAGACGTGACGCCTCCCTAATTTAGTCCCAGAGCATTGTCTTAGTGAACCGAAGGTTTTAAGGACAGGAAACATGCAGCTTGTTCCAGACCGGGCAGCAGAATAGAGCACGTCTTTATTTGAGGGAAGTCATTCTGTTAATATATAAAACACCAAAGCAGTGTTTCCTTCCCCCTTACTTTCCTGGTGCTGTCCCCTTCAAAAGGACTCAGTCCTTTATACTGTGCTCGCATACACACACAGGAGCAAAAGAAAAACAAACATAGACCATTCAAATATCAACCAACGGAGCCTTCTGTTTGAACCAAAGGACTGCTGCACAGCCCGGTCTGAACACGTCCAGTGCGCAGATGTGAAGCTTTCTGACATTGAATCTGAAAAGCCTACCAATATAGAGATATGACAAAAAAAAAAATTAAGCAACGGAATTGATATTTCTTTAAATATTTTTTTTTTAAATTGACATAAATCATTAAACCCAGTAGCAGTTTTTTTGTCCTTAGGAAAAAAAAACTAAACTATCTAAGGCTGTAACCAATAATACTTTTTTAAAACTCATATATTTAATATTGATACCGCACAGTCTAAGTATTATGGCTCTAACACTAACCTAAAAATATTTATATATAAAACACAAATTTTAATATTTATTATTATTAGTTTGGATTTTGGTTTGCTAGCCTGAAGTCAACTGCTTAAAAGAAAATACACTCTTAGCTTACCAGCCTTAATTTTAAAACATTATCCTGATATCAGTGATTTAATTAGTACCAAATGACATTTGTCTATATTGTTTTGCAAACTGTATAACAAGACTTGTTGCTTTGCAGTATCATTGACAAATTTGCTCCGCCGAAGGGGAAAATCATATTTCCCATTGTTGCAAAATGGAATTTATAAATTTCAAGTCAGGACAATTATAAAGAAAAATAAATAAAGAAATAAAAGGAGTGATTGGAAACTGTGAAGGAAGGGCAACACTGCATAACTCTACGCCAGTGCTTGTCACAGTTGGGATTGAGAATGATTGACAGTAGGGGACTTGAGAGCCATTTATGCACATAAGCTATATAATGAAAATTATACAGGTAAAAGGATATGCTTAAAAGGTTGGGACAGATAAAGCTCAGGGGACTCTCGCACCTTTTCTAAAATACTTTTTATAGAATTCCAAATATTTAAAATCCCAGATAGAAAAGTTGTGAACTTTCTAAAGCCTTGACATACCTTGACATAGGTAACTAGAGAATGCCTTTTTCGCTATTATTATTTTAATCAATGTTCAGTAACGTTATTTTCAAAAGTAACCCATCCATAGTTTAAAAGAGATTAAAAACTTATATGTGAATCACCATTACTCTTTTCCTTGTTTATTTTGCAATGTAACGAGAACTAAAAATGCACCTAATGTTAATTTTTTACATATTTAATATGGATATGAATGTTTTGCAAGTAAAAAAAAAATACAGTTATGAATATATGTAAAAAATTATTATTCTAAAACCAGTTAAGTCTGAAACATAAAATAGCAACTATTCAATTTTTGCAATGTCTTGTGCTTTACACTCTACTTGTCTTGTCCTACTTTGGCCTAAATTTCCCATAAGGGTGTGTGTCCAAGAGGAGGAAGGGGACCACCTATTAAAGTGAAATCCTAGGAGTGATGGATGGGAGCCTGTTGAGGGGGGAGCAAAATGGCCTGCTCACACCCCAGGGGAGGGGATGAGGAGGGAAGAGGAGGAGAGTGAAGGGGGGTGTAGGCAAGGGAGATTTAACAAAATTTAAAGTCACACCTCTTACTGTGGGTGGAAGGGATGGAGACCTCCCATGCTGTCTTAGCAAGAAATTAAACTGATTCTCCCTCAGAAGGACTTTAAACTTGTACATGTTTTTTCTTTAAATATTTGACTTTTATCCCAAATATTAGATAGAAAATGTGTTGCTTAACGGCACTGGTGATATACGAGGATGACTTGTGCCTGTTTTGGGTGCATAGCTGTAGCTCTTTAAATCATATTTTTTGTAAGAATTCAAAGATGAAAGAAAGCAAGCTTGAAGAAGATGCGGTGCCGAGTAGATTACATGTCTGTGATCTGTCTTACTTTGTCAAAGTCGGTGGAAGAAAGATGAAGCTTTTCAGATTCCTCTGTAGTATTATTATTTTTGTGTAAACTGACAGCTTTTGTCGTCTGTTTTCAAGAAACACTTCAAAAATCTTTTTTTTTTAATTTTTGCTTTGCAAGTGCTATCTAAATTATAAATAAATAAATAAATAATAAAGAGATATATCTTCACAGCATATATGGCAACAACCTGTTTGTCCCATGGGTGTTGGTGGTGAAGGTTAGATTTTTTTTTCCCAGCGTACAAAGATTTAGTTCAGGTATATAAGCTGATCTGGGAAACTTTAACATATTTGCTATTCTATGTCTTCTGCACATGTGAAACTGGAAAGAGAACTTCTTATTGCCTGTATTTTTGTATTTGTGATGTTTTTGTTCTCCAACATACCTCTGAGGCCCTAACTGAAGATTATATTAGACATAGATGGACTTTGTCTGTTACTAATCAGGTGACTTCAGAGGCAAATTGATTGCAATAAGTTTTATTTAGGAGTACCCGTGTAAATAGGATAGGTTATAAATACACAACAGATTTTAATATATGAAAAAAGTATGGAAAAAAACAAAACACAAAACAAAAACAAAAACCAAATAAGAAAACTATATATTGGTTTTGTTTTACGTTGCATTTATTTGGCACTTAGGTCAAAAAACCCGAAACGAATTTCAGGGTTGCATTAAAGATATAGACAAATAAATGTATTTTAATAAATAATTTTCTTATTTTATGTTGTAATTTTCCAAGAAGCTTGCAAAGCCCTATCCTAATTGCTTCAAATTAGGCTTTTTATACCATTGTGACTTACTACTCTTTAGTTAATAGATATTGTGAAAAATTAACTGATAGAGTCCAAACAATGCATAAGACAGATAGATAGAATTAAGAAATGTTTATATAGCATCCTCTGCCCCCCACCAAACTCTGCATCAGCCTGATGAAATTAACTTCTATTCTCAAAGTCATATTTTACGACATCAATTTAGGAGGGAGCAAATGGAGAGGCTGCAGCCTTTGGTGTTTAAGAATTACAGATGTACTAGGTTGCCTTTAACTGTCAGGAAATGACCCATAATCTGCAAACGTTTCACTGCTGTAGCATTCCTGTGAAATGACACAAGTTGAGGTAGATTAGTGGCTGGGTAATTAGCTCATTAGTCAACATAAACACATGGTATGGCTCCCCCATCTCTACACACATTGCTAGTCCCCTCCCCTGCCCACAGCTGGTGGCAAAGGTAAGTTACCAGACACACACACACACACACACACACACACACACACACACACACACACACACACACACAC
>JAVLVB010000458.1:1077519-1101413 GCA_032876305.1 Orestias chungarensis | reverse complement strand
TTTTTTTCATTTTCGAGCTTCATCACCTTCTCTGTTCTGTTTTGCTCAAGACAAGCCACTCTTTCATATTGTAGCTGTGGGGGCTGAGGGCCAGCCACTTTTCACCAGCATTTCCTAGCTTATCTAAGCACTTTATCAGCCTGGGGGAGAAATATATGAGGGTTGAAGCTCTTCACTCCTTGGTTCTACAGCTCAAGGGAGCAAAGAAGCAGCAGGCTGTCAGCAAACAAATATGTCTAAGCTCAGAAACATGTCATTCTTGTTGTGGAGAAAAGGCTTATGCGTCTTGTGTTTCAGTGACCAGTATTCTTTTACTCTGTTTCTGTACAGTAATAACAAGGTATCTCCTTTTTTCTGCTTATCCTCTGAAGAAAACGAATGCGATTTCAGAAAGTTCTTGACACCTACCAACGCTTTTACTTTGTCTGCGTAAAACCTTCTTTCATCAAATCGATGATTAAATTTCCAACGTGCCACACTTTTAAAACTCTTCAGAGAGATTCTTAACCTAAGGAATGCAGCTTTAGTACCTTAACATTTGCTCACAACAGCCATCTTAGGGCAAACCAGGACTGGGTGTGTTTGCCTTAAAGCTGGAAGATTTTAGTGTTAAATTGTATGAATGAACATTTGTGCAGATCTTGTTGGGAGGAATGTAACTCGGGAAGCAATGAAGTTGAAGCGCTGGAGGGCTTGAAGCTGGAAGCTGAGAGAATAGATTGAAGCAACTTGACGTTAAGAGACAGCCACTACATAATTGAGACAACAGAGCTGATGAAACCATCCATCACCAACTGGGTAAGCGTTTCTCACAGCGATGTGCATCATTTTCTGTCTAATTTGAGAAAAAACACTCGGTTACAAAGCATTCCCCGCAGCAGAAGTTATGTCCTATTAAATAAGAAACCTGATCATCTAGCTTATCTGTTACTTTATTTTATTAGATTTTTTGTGCGTTTGGCATTGAGTACAAGCACTTTATTTGAAGTATTCCTTTCTCTGCTACCACTTCTGCTTTTGTTTCTGAGTCATATCATAACCAGAAGGAAATAAAGTGATTAGTGTGCTCATGTGATGCTCTTATATATTTATTTATTTAATGCCAAACGTGGTCAGATCCACATTTTCAGAGGTTAGTTTTACCAGCATCTTATTACAACAAAAACGTAATATATTTTTGTTCTGTCTTACTGTTTTTAAATTACCAGTACATTTTGGTAATTTGATTATAAATTAGATATGTATAAATACTCTAATTAATTCTATTTGCTAAATTCAAGAGCAAGAATATCCTGCTCTTCTGCTAAATGAAAACAGACTCTTGTCACATGAGATTGACCTTGCCTCTAAAGTTGTCTCTGCAGGGAAGCACTGATTGCTTTCATCATGCTACAGGTGTTAAAGGTTTTGCTGTTCATCTATTTAGATTTTAATTAACAAAATTAGATGGATCCGCAACTTTCACACGGAAACATGTTAATCTTTCTGACACTCTCTATTATTCTATTGATAAAGTATTGCCTTTGATGAGACGAAAACATTTTTTTTATTATTTTGCCTCCCACATCTCTTACAGATGTAGACCCATAATTCTCATCTTAAAAACTGCCCCTTTATTTATAAACATAAACCTTTCTCATTTCAGAGCCATAATAAAAAAATATGTTATTACATTGTTAGTTTGCAATCCATTGTCCCTACTTTTCTTGCTTATGTTCCACTGGCAGTGTTGTTACTGATGTTGAATGTGGCAGAGTTAGAATGTATATTCTATTGTATTTTCAGATTGATTGAGGGCTGACAACTGAATTGCCCTTTTTTGGGATAAATAAAGTTGAAGTTTGGAAGTTAAAGTAAAATTAGAGGCCAACTTCTGTAGTCCTGTTAAAGAATGGGGAAAAAAAGGAACATTCCATTTAAATAACAGGTATTTTTGTGCTATTTTATTGTTTTTTATTTCTTTTTTTATTCTACAAGTTACTGTGATCATTTTTTAAAATCTTTAATTACACATTATTAACTGAAAGTATAAAAACAACAAACTTGATGAGAGGGAGGCTTCTATTGACAGTGATTGGTTAGGGAAAGTGTCACACCTTGCTCTTTGGCAGAAGGCCACGGCCTTATCATGGTTGATGAATGACACTGTCACCCAGCTATCTTAATGAGTCTATCTATCTACCCATTTACCTTTTCCTTCCTGTCCTGTTTCCCAGCCCTTGGCCTTGTTCCTGCAACCTCCCACTGTCCAGATATTTTGTTTTTCACTGTTAAATGTGGGTATTTGTGAATGTGATGTGATGTGATGACAAAAAAATTCCTTGAATCTGTGTGCAAAACCAGATGGAAGTACAGACGTGTTTTACAATTTGCAGTGAAGTGTAAATGAAGAGCATGGGAGTTATTTTCATTTAGCTTCTGTTAGCCATGGTTGATGACTCATGAGAAAAGTGGTTCCCTGAGAAAAATAAAAAAATAAACCTACACCTTTAGCCACCATGTGATGGGAATAGAAAGAAGAAACAATGCCATCTGTTTCAAAATAACATGAAATTACTATATGTGTTTGGCAATTGCATCTAGCTCATGTTTAAATAAGTGTGTTGTTAAGACAGAAGACTAAATGGATGCAGCCGCCTAGTGAGCAAGTGGCATCCTAAAAGTCTAATTTCCTGGTCTTTAAGGACCATCCTTCCTTTTTCTGGCAGCAGCTTCCTCTACTCTAACACCCATCGTTGCTACCCAGACTCCCTGAATGTATATTAGTAGGTGCCTTTGTCTCCTTTGCAGTTTAATATGCGAACAAATGGTTAATAATGTTGGTTTTCCTCACCAACTGTCTTAGGTTCCAGAGTTAGCACTAAGGTGACAAATATCAGTGACCATGGCTTTAAAGGGAGGGTTGAAAAAACATTGCCTTGTTGGGAAAGTGTGTTGATGTTTACTCCTCCTCTTCCTCTTAATGAAGCAAACTGAGTGTTGTGTTGCTGTTAAAGAAGCAAGGATCTTAAATGTTGCCTTTCTACTGATGCACATAATATTAAATAGATTGTTGAAAGTTGATTTGTGTGAATATCATAGGATTGTGACTTCCCTGAGAGGAATAGGCAGCAATACAATAAAATATGGAAACGTGAGGATTTAGGTAAAAGTATCAATGAGAAAGATACAAAATCCCTCATTTTAAGAAAAAATTGTGATTGTAAATTTTTTTTTGGCAATATACACCTATTCCATTCAGAAAGACAACACTCTACTGGGCTTTATTTAACTGTTCACATGCTGTTGTTATAAGATTATGGCTATTCTACATCTCCACCATGTCAAGCCATAAAAAAATATATAGATAGATTTTGTGGCAGTCTACAAAAGAAAATAATTGTCCATACTATGCAGCCTTAATTTTCTGTTGTGCACAACCCAAGATTGTTTACCAGCAGAAATAAAAATCGAGTGATTGTCAGAACTTTTATTGTTTCTAGACAGGGCCGGCCCAATCCTCCATGGGGCCCTAAGCAGGATTTGATTTTGGGGGCCTGTATTTCCATGAATATTGCTTGTTTATTATTCACGCACCTACAATAAACTTAAAGTAGCTGTAGCAGTAATGTTTACCTTCTATTGAAATTATGCCGTCGCTGTTTCTCCAAAGATAAAATAATCAGAAACATAAGTAATACCAATGCAATCCCGCTAGTATCGTGGAGCTGTGTGGGGGAGATCAGGGGGAGGGGTGCTCAGTGGGGCTAAAGCTTGGCTGGTGACTAAAGCTAAAATACATAGCTATAGATGGCTCAGTGCAGGAGTACAGCCAAAAGAGGGTGAATTTTGACCAGACATAACAATAAAGAACAAAAAATTTCAGGGTGCTTTTGACTAACTTTTTTTTAACATTGTTTTCCTAACACAATTCTGTCCCAGGAAAAAACATATTATACTCTCCCATTTGGTCAATTTCTGGTTGAACATCTATCAACTCATCAAGGCTCCCTTCCCAGGATTAGGTAAGTACAAAGGATAAATGAATGGAGGAACATAGGTCTAGAAAAAAATATATATTTTTGCTTAACTGTTGGAAGGATTACGTTTAGAGTAAAAGTTTCATATTTAATATGTATTCAGTATCAAGTTAAAATCTCAGTAACCCAAACATTTCTGTACATGTTTTTATAAAAGATACTTTTTCCAAACTGTTCAAATATTCCTACCCACAGCTCGTCTACAATAGGCTGTTTTACATGAACAGAAATTGAGCATGATTCAGCACAGAAATAATGGCAGGTGGGCTTATACAGAAAGGAGCGTGTTTTTTTTTTTTTTTTTGAGTGTGGTCCAAGTATCCTGGTTATAATAGCAGCTCAGTTTTCAGGGAACTTTGGGATAAAAACTGAAAAAAAGGTTTTCTGGATACGTCTATCATTCTGCCGTACACTACACCATAGAGGAGTGTTTCTTTTTTTTTGTTCCTTCTCTGGCAGGTTTCATAGCCTTCTCATGAAAAGCATACTCTGCACATTCTGTAGACATAGGTCTTTAGGGAGGAAATAGAGAGGAAATTGTGCAGAAAGTGTAAAAAAAGAAAAAAAGAAATTAGCCTCTCTTTCTCTTGTGCTACATTTCACCGTGGCTGGCTTTACAGAAAGAAAGACCCCCTGTTTTCAAATCATTTCATACTTTTATTCGTCTCTCAAAAGCCAAATTAAGGGAAATAGCTTTAAGAATGGCCCCTAAAAGCAACATATGATGTCATACAATAAATTCGGCTGTTTGCAAGACAGATTCATTGCACAATATTACAACCTTTCAAACAAGATAAACATTAATTACCACAGCCCATCCTAACGCTAATGTTTATGTTGATTCTTAATGTTATATTTAAATATCTGTTAAGACAATATCTTTACCAATCTACCAAGTGTTAGAAAACTATGTTGATTATCTTACTAATCCCCGGCTTTGACAAGAATGTCATGAACAGATATGACAAAGAGGATCAGGAAATGTTTGCAGCTTTGCAGGATGTTGGCAAGCTTAATCCTTTACCAGACTGGACAAATATTAGCCAAACTGATCTTTCACACCAAGTTAGTGACTTTTACACCCACATGTTGGCAGTACTGTATGCTTTTTTCAATTTGAAATTAGAGAGTTTGAGAGATGGGAACTGTTGCAGATGGAGACTTGGATAAAGAACATTGTTTTAGAGCTAAACTCTAAAATAAGGAGTAAGTAAATCGCAGAGGAGCTAGTTTTAAAACTTAAAAACTTTAAACTAAACTGTTACTCATTTGTGAATCTACATCTTGTTTCATATACTCATCTAAAGCACAGCTGGGGATGCTGCTTTAGACATACACGAGACCCAAACCACTTTGAACTGTGTTTCCTGTGGTAAACAGTATTTAATAAGTTGTTCATGTTACAATTTCCAACATCTCCCAACATGTGCATTAATTTCAAGGCTGATATCTGTGCCATACAACCCAATACGAACTTCTGGTCCAAATAGAAATATGAAACTAAAATGCAATGTTAATTGCATTGTTAATTGCATCCCATGTTAATTGAATACTGCTATTTGGGCTATTTTCTAAAAGTTTGGTTTTGGTTACATAAGTGTAGAGCACACTCCCCACATTTTAGCCACACTTTCCGCATTGGTTGAAGTGAACTGAAAGCAGGAAATACTCATAGCTTGTTTCTCCATCTTCAAGAAGATATGTGTTCATGGACATTCTCTAAAAAAACCCCAGAGACCTTCATAGAACATCTGTTTTTAATGAGATTAAACTACACATGGATGGATGTATAATTTCCCCTTCTACTTTACAGGTTTTAGTACATTTGTATAACAGTTGTGTATTTCTTAAAAGCATTATGGTTTGTGTTCATTACATGACAAAATTTGATGATGTTCAAAGAACATGAGTTCTTTTGTAATGCTCTGTAAACAAGTACTACAATATTAAGACCAAAACAGGATGTAGGTGTACCCATTGTCCCAGTTAGTCACCTACAAAGATGATGAAGTTAGTGGATTTGGATGTTTGTAAGACGGCCAGAGGGTTAAAAAAGTCATAACCCTTGGTCCAGGGTTAATAAAGCAAAGAAAGAGGGGAACACCTTCAAAGAAACTTCTAAGTCGATTTCACAGCAGGGTGCCTTGCCACAAAAGACCATGTTTGGGAATGAATTAAAAGAGGCATGTCACCGGAGGGAAACATGGTCAGGAATTTTCGACATATCAAAAAAACATAACTGATAAAGAAAAGGAGGATGGAAGGGTTGTAAACTTCACAGCCTGAGTATAGTAGGGAAGAAACCCCTGGGGTCTCTGATTATTTAAACACAAGTCCAGGTTCTGTGGGCTGTATCTGAATAAGAATGCAAACACGTTCACAAAGGATCAGATCCTAATATATCCAATATGTGAGTAACATTGTGATAATGCTTTCTGATTGCTGTTTGGAAGTTTATGTTATAGATTAAATACTGTAGTGTAATGGGTTACTAAGTGAATGAAACACAAAACTAAGATTTCAGATCTCAGAAATAAATACACAATCCAAAAGATAATCAGCTATTCAGGGAGCAAAAGTTTTATTTAAACACTGAAAAAGAATATGAGGACAAATTGGTATTGTCACTGGGTTCTGTACTCTATTCTTTAACTGGAACGCAAGAGCAGTACCTAATGCCCACACATAGGAACCTTTCATAAGCACTCTACAATTCCAAAAGCCTGTCAGTCATTTTTGGAGTCAGTTGGTGAGACAGTGAAACATTCACCAATTAACCAAATTAAGTGAAAGCAATTTAGCTCAGGTTTTTATTTAGCTTGAAATCTCATTGATTGTACTGATGTTTCCTCAAAAACGTTAGTTATTGACAAACAAATATTATGAAACCTTTCAGACGAATTTAAGTTTGGGTAATGAAGTTTGGAGACGGTTAAAAAACTCTTAAGTTGAAAGTTTGGGTTACGAAACCAAATGTAACCAGACAAGATAAAAATTAATTATTACTTCATAACCTTAAAGATATTGTTCACAATTTGCCATAAATGTCAGTGGACTGATTAAGCATGAAAAGCTAACAGCTTATCAGATTGAACAAATTTTGTCCATTGTGAGATGACGGTGACTTTTCCTTTCAATTCTTACAGTTTTTTTATTAACCTGCGCATGTGAACAAAGATCTATGGAGACGTTTCAACATTATAGGAATTGTACTCTAAACAGAAAAACAACAACAGGAACAACCCCCCCCCCCCCCCCAATATATAAAAAAAATAAACCATCAAAGCTAATAGCAACAGCAACAGGGGCAAGTAAATTATCTTAACATAATATACAACTTTTAAGAAAAAATTGGACCAAATTTGGTGTTCTTATAATGAAGTAGTGCACTATGTCGCTTATTGGGGTTTATTTTTAAGCTTTAAAAATACATAATCAGAGATAACAGTTAATCTGTTTATAGATAAACCCCAAAAAAAAAAAGACTTGGCTGGACATTTATTGCTTTGTGTGACTGCCTAATTTCTGAATTTTAAACTATGTTAAACTACTCTAACCACGCAAACATATCTACACCACATGTCCTGCAGCAGGCAGCCAAAGAGTAATTTGTGTGTTGTACTTTGACTTTGTTCAGCCCAACAGTCCTGTTAATGAAGCATATGAATGGTCCAGATTCCATCACTGGTAAAGAACCCGAGGCCAGGAACCTTTCAGATACTCAGCTGATTGTAAAAAAAGAGAAGATTTCCACTCTTTGGCTTGGTAAAACAAACAAATATGGCATGGAAACCTATCAAAGACACAAGGGAGAAGCAGAGTCTCTAACTGGTTGCAAAGTCTGCAAGATTTTCCACGTACTAAAACTGGCTTATTCATTGCTCAGAAGGTGAGCAGATCTGGGGGCTGTGGTTAAGTATTCAAAGGGAGAGAGGTTTTAAGACTTGTGCCAGAATTTGAGAAGTGTTAATCAAGGAGAGGATGTGTGCCTTCTGGCCTGTACCTGATTACCACCAAATGAGCCCGCAAAGGCAGCAACAGCTGGGCCTTACAACAGAGTGGGGGAAGGAGGTGGAAGGTCATCATTCGAAGACACCCTGGCAAACATTTAAGGACAATGAAGGCTTTTATAAATGGACAGTTTAAAAAAAAAATTCTTAATGTACTACAAACAGACTAGAAAATTCTATATCAACTATTCTTCTACACATAATTAGTTCATACATTGCAGTCTTAGTTAGGGAGTGGATTATTTCTCCCCAGTGTCTAATTCTCACTTTGTCCTGACAGTGAGAATAAGACAGTGACTTTTAACAGACAATCCCACCCTTTATTTTTAGTGTGACCTTCCTTATCTGAGCTCAGCACATCACTCACCTTCTGCTGCCAAGTTTAAGTGCATGACTCAACATTATGATATCTGTAATGAAGTATGTATCTTTTTGTGTGTCCCTCTCTTCTTTTTATCTCTGTCTCTCTTACTCTTGTCAGCTTCAACTCCCTCAGGTCTTTAGATTTATTTTATACAGTTTCAACTCAACAGTTTAATAGGCCAGTGGTTTTAACTTCTCCCTGTAAATGCAATATCACTGCAATACGTTGCAATACGTTTTCAAAAAACTGTAGAATTTACAGAATTAAATATATTATTTTTGTGTCTATAGCAATGAAACTCACAGGCAATACATTTTTTGGTCACATTTCAATTTGTCATATTAAACAAATCTATTTAGAGTAGAGATATAAAAGTCAGTTTTCACCGTATGAAGGATTAAAAAAACATAATTAAATGCATAGCAAATACATTTGTTTTTCACTAAAAATAAAAAAATTTACAATACAAAATCTACCCAGGTCCCATTCACTCAGTTTTGTTTTTTTTTGCTTGGATGTTCTTCATAAGACTTATATGCAAAACGTTTGGGGGTGTAAGCCAATCAAAATGGTGCCTTTAGGTAGCATCACAGCCAATGAGCTAAAGCAAGAATAAGAATACGTTTTAATTTAAACAGTTCTCAAAACATAATAGAGATTACATTTTATCAAATGTATTTCCCGTTTTAATCAAAACTGATGATCTCCAAATCTGTTCTTCCACACATTTAAGGCATTTTAACACATGTAATGACTGTACACAACAAAATCTGTTTTACCTGCAGAATTTTGACATAAACATGAATTGATCATTACTATTATTAATTAAAGTAAAAACATTGTTAACCTTCTAAAGTGTGTTCATAAGCAGCAGTCCAAAACGGTTAAAGTTTACTTTCATATAGACTGAACAATAAAACTAAAGGATAGGTTTCCAAGTCCAATCCTCTGGGATTCGACTTGTGTCGCAGCTTTTATATGTGTATCTGTTTCAACATACCTCAATCTAATTATTAGGTCATAAGTTGGACTGAGCACAGCTTCACTACAGGCCAGGAGTCGCAAGTAATACATCTAGAGGTTTCAGGATACACGCTTCAAAGTTGTAGGTTGTAATTTTTTTAGGTACATTAATTTTGAGGGACTACCTTATAGTTTTAAGAAATTTGCTGAACTTTGTAATGTGACCTTACACACCATTTTAACACAGGATTCCTTCTTTCCTCTCATCCTGCTTGCTTACAGAAAATGTATTTATATATATATATATATATATATATATATATATATATATATATATATATATATATATATATATATATATATATGTGTGTGTGTGTGTGTGTGTGTGAGTGTGTATGAAGCTCCTTATTGTTGTTTAATATGTTCAACTTTACAAAATTTTACAGTAAATTGTCCAACTGTTGTTACTTTAATGCGTTATAAAATACTTTGACATTATCTTCTAATAATTAGGTGGGGCACTGACATGGTAATTGTGATTTAAATGACCAACTTTTCTAATAGTTGCCTTTGGTACTTACCAAAATGCATTTATTGCCAAATCAAACCTCCTGTCGCATAAAAATTTATATCCATATTTTGTCTTAACTCTGAAATTCTTTGCTGTTTTTGTTTGGGATTCCCTTTAAACAAACAGTAGTGGATGTTGTTATTTTTTTTTTTTTTTGGGATACTTACCTATCAACATTTATTTTCTTTTGTTTGGCTCTGGGTATGTGTGCCTCAAAATATTGTTGAATTGTAAAAAGATACTTTAGACAAACTGCCTATTTTTAAATGTTTTTAAACAGAATCTACAGGGAGCAGGAAAAAAAAGAGTTTCTGTGTCCTTATAAAGATCAATGTTAGGCTTTCAAAGCGACAGAAGGAAATGTAACAATGTAACAATATGATTGTTTTGCACTTCCTGTGACATGAAAGACACGCGGAAAGAGACAAGTCTATTCTAAACCATTAAAGGCTTTTTTGTTGTTGTCTTTTTTCTAAATCCTGTTTATTTCTGAACGGAAAATTTTGAATATTTTTAGACTAAATGAAATTTTTAAACTTCAAACACAGGAATCTCCTTCAGTGGCTGCACTTATGCAAGTATTTACAAACTGTGTCCCATGCTGTGAGGTGATATCACAACATCCGACACTGTGCTTTGAGACCATAAAAACACCTTCACCTATGAAGTGACAACAGGTGATAATGGATAGAATGTCATGGTTCAGTCTGACAGCCTCAGGCCAAGCAGATGTTTCCACTCCTTCCTCTTCTTCTTAACAGGCTGGCCGTTGAGACAGAAAAAGACCTTAAGAAATGACCCAGTACCAACCATGTCAAAATACAGCATGTAAAACACTCAGTATATTTTTAATAACTTTATATTGATTGCTTTACACATACATTTTTTATTTCAGAGTAATCTTTGTACAAAAACACATTTGGTTAATTAAACATACGATATTACCATAATACTACCAAATACAAATTAATTTTGTTGTCATATTAAATGATAAAAAAGCTCCCCAACATTTACATATTGATATATAAAAAACACATAAAACAACACTGGATTTTGATTTTGAATCATTCTTAATCTGTTTTCTTTTTTATATTTTAATTTGGATTCTGCAGGAATAACGTTCACATAGACATTTGTCTCTCAAATTGTTATCTATAAACACTGGACGAGCTATATCAGTTCAAACACAAATAAACTTGTGCTTGCAAAAAAGAGCTGAAACTAAAAAAGACTGAGTGAGATGGGAGAACTGATAGTTTGTTTTGGAAATTATTGACCTATTAAAACTCTGTTCAGAATGAAGACTTTTAATGCTGCAAAACTATTTGCTGGGAATGGAAAAAAATCTTTTACTTTATGCCTTTCATTCCTTTGATTACGCAGTGCCTAAGGGAATAAAGTTTGGAATAAAACATATGTTTTCTTAAGTATATGCTTAAGTCAAGCATGTAAAAAGACGATGGGCAGACGAAGGAGAGATACTTTAAAGAACAAAGACATAATTTTTATTTAAGTGACTCTGAAAAGTCTGACATTTCCAAAATAATTTCAGAGGGATGCAACACTCTGGAAATAGATATTTGGTTGTGATCACAGAACAATCAGACAATTTGTTCCAAATAGTCAACAAATTAGCAAGACAGGTGTTTAGAAAAATAACACATACAAATGAAATGCCAAGAATTTAAAAAGGATAAAACGTGAACTTACCAGGAACCTACTATCTTCCAGTTTTGTCATGGTAAAGCCAAGGTCAGGAAGGCCGAAACCCAACCACTACTAAAGAAAACGCAAATGTTGACCCATATAGACCGGTCTGAGAAACATCTAAAGACGGGTCCTTCAAAGGATTTATCGACAGTGAAATGAGAGCGACTCTTGACGAACAGATGGATGGGCCTTTGACTGGATCAGTAGCAGGTACAGATCTTAACTTTGGTTCATATTCCAGTGAGATGGATTCGGGGTCCTCGTAAAGGCTGTTATTACCAAATATTAGCCGACTGGACATTTTCAGTTTAAAGATAGGGTTAGAATAGCTCCCAATACTACTTCCCATTATTAGAAGAAATTTTCATCAATGTTAAAGGAAGAAATTTGAATCTATCTAAAAGACTATTTATCTAAAAAGTTGATCGTCAACGGATTAAGAAACCCACAGACATGTAAGGTCTGATTGCTGTTATTGAAAAGAAGCGTGGCTTTATTAGGATCTGATTTTTTTTAAGTCAGCAATGTTAGAAAATTACGAGTTGGCTTTATAATATAATTTCCACTTAAAGAAATAAAGAATTTGAAATAAAACTGTCAAGTTGTAAAATGTGTGATTTTGTTTTATTCTGCAAAAATATTAGCAAGCCCAATAATTTTGCGCATATAGATATTCATGCAAAGGCTAAGAATCTCTTTTAGTTTTCCAAAATATTCATGCTTAAAGATTCTAAACCTTTTGAAATGTCCAAAAGCACAGTCAATAATGAATAATAGAAATAATCCTGACAAAACAATTGCTATTGTGCACACAGAATAAGACTAATTGAAGTCAATTTGATTGCCTCTAACTATATCACTAGGATTAATATATGGGCAAGCTAATATTCTTAATCTTATTTTTATTTATAGCTATATTTTACTGCAGTGCAAGTACTAGTAGGAATTATTTTATTTTTTTATTTGTAAATCTGTAAAAATATGAAGTAGGACTTATTTGTACTAGGTTGTAGGTCTTAGGCAGGTCACAACCAAAATAAATAAATAAATAAATAAATAAAATAAAATAATTGATAGAACCTAAAAGTATATATGTTTTGGTCACTTTTTTGGAGAATAAAATTAAAAAAGTTTTTATTTTCAATTTTAATAACAATAATTTTTGATAATACGACCCTTAGATTCACTGTCATAGACAATTTCAATATTACAAAAGTTCAACAGATATCTTAAACACAAAAAATGACAAGACAGCCTCTTTTCCATTCCTGTATAGCCTGCTTGTACAGACTGAGAGACATTTTGGAAGCTACAGAAACATTGTTCAGGTGTTTTGACATAATCAACTCATCAGTTGCATTAGACACCATTGGTATCTAAAATGTAACTTTTCACACTCGGCTAAAAATATTTTTTAAGTTTTATGTATAATGAATCTATTTCATATATGAGGTTGGATTTTCTGGTCTCAGAGACAAAACTATTGGACTCTTTTATATTCTGTTAATTTAATTGTAAAACATTAACTATTATTTCAAACAACAAGCATTAGAATGTGGAAAAACAGACTGAACAGCAAAGTCTAGCTAAATATATAAATGTAGTAAGGTATTTTCATCATTTTGACATCAAATTATTAGATATTGCATTTATTTGAGCCATAGTATCTGTAACTGCAACTTCCACCCGGTCCCAATCATACCTTTCAGTAAAAAAACACTTTATTTAGACTCATTTCTTATATGCTTTAAAAAACTTGCCGTCCCTTAACAATTTTGTTGGCTAGAAATTGAAAAAAATGAACTCCTTTACTATTAGGGAGAAATATGAAAGGCATCCATGCTGCCTCCCACATTCGATTTGTTGTTTTTTATTCCCGTGACGCGTATAAAAATGGAGGGGGAAAAAATTATTGTGATGTATTTTCACATCTTAGTCCTTAATGCTCTCTGGTGGCTGAGAAACTCCCTTATTTTTGCCTTACCCCCCGAGAGAAAGTTTAAAGCTTGGCACTCAGCTGGGTTCTCCCTTTGTAAAGGGAATGTTCAAAGTATTACACTGTCACTAATCATCCATGTTACAACATCTTGAGCAGCGAGGGATCTCACTATGACTCTGTGAAACCATTATAGTGCCGAGGGGTTGAAGGAATAGTTCACTTTGATCTCCTCAGAGGAACGCTATGGAGACATCTTTCAGCCTCTCTCTGCTCCTCTCCTCCTTGCTGCCTCTGGTGACAGACTTTAAACAGTAGGCAGGAGGCTGTTATTTTGGGAGGAGTGAGGGGCGAGGGGGTGAATGAAGAATAATATCTTATTCTCCAGAGCCCGTACAGCTCCCCCAGCCCATCGAACGAGTAACAAATGCATTTACAGACCCATAAAGAATACAGGGAGGGGAGAGAAGAAGAACGGGGAGTCAAAACTATTTTGACATGGTTTTATAGCTTTGCCTATTATCCAGAGCAGTTTAAGTTCTCCTTGGCGTGCCCATCTCTCCTCCTCCTTTATCAGTCAAATTTAAGCATTTCTAAAGCAGCGTGGTAGAAAATGGAGGGATGAGTTGGTAAAGAAATGTCTATAAATGTATTTCGAATTTTTAAATGGTTTTGTTATGTTTTAAATACATATAGTTGTGTGAAATTTGCATTTTTGTTATTTCAAAGTAATTCTCAGAAAGGTAAGGACACAAGATGGGTTGCTAGAATAACTGCATGAACAATTACGCAAGTAAGCAGTTGTTATAGTATTTTTTGCCAATTTTACCTTTTTTTACTACCTGTAAAAATGTATTAACCCTCTGGTAATTCTCATTTTGCTTTGATGATCTAGCAAGCGAAAAACGTAATTGAGTTGTTCATCTTCCAACATAAACTATTAACACAGTTTGATTAGAAAATTAAAGCTGTTTTATCTCATGAACCAAAATATCAGCATCATTAAAACAGAGAGTAAACATGATGATGGTTTCCCAGCTCTTCAGCAAAGTGGTCCAGATAGGCTATAAGGGAAAAACCCTCTATAGAAACCATAATTAATATGAAAATATCAAGTACACAATAGACTACATAAGGAAAAAAGATTTTTGAGACAGTATGAATGAACAGGTAAATCCTAAGGTACTTTGTTTGCCTCAGTAGTTACAATTCTTTCTGAACCGAGCACAACCCCCCACCTCATGTCATATGCAGTATATGAATTATCTACCATTTGAATTGTGAATGGTTAACATGCTCACATGCCTGGGGCAGTAAAACCTCACCGAACAGCTCATGATTCATGAGGAGCAGCTTTTGTGGTGATTCATCCTTCACAGAGGTAGGTTCTCAGGTCTGATTTTTACAAGGTTACCAAAGGTGTTTTAGTCACTGACAGCTTTTTTTTTTTATCCCAGGGAGAACTCTAAGGAAACAAACAAGTGAAATACTTATATCCATTGCTACAGTGTTTCTTAAATTATGTTTATTCTAGTTTGCTCAGTGAGCAAGCATGTTATATTAAATGGTAAGTGACCAGTTTTAAGACTATTATTCGTCTCAAGAACCACAACAAAAGCACTGCTTACTTATTATTACTGTTTTAATGCTGTTGCATACACAATTGCATGTCAGGTAAATTGTTATGTCATCAATTTTTTAAAATATATTTTAAGAAAATGCATGATGCCAGCCAAAACCACATAGCAAGAACATAGCTTTTTTTATGCAAAACTCTTCTCTCTGTACTTATAAAGATTACTCACTGTGGCATGCTGGGTTCTTAGCTTGTTGTATCATCATTTTAGACACTAATTATTAGACCACTTAGGGGCATTTAATGCATTTAATATCAAGTCAGTCTGTTGATCATTAATATGAAAACATAATTTACAGAGGATATCAGTGCAATATTTATATGTAACGCATTGACATTTATATTCCAACATATATGTACTACTCATGAAGGGAAATTAATCTAATTAATCCACTATGTTTAGACCTAAGCAAAATCTAGCAAAAATCTATTTTAATTTTAAAATTAGATTTAAAATTAAATAGAGAGGATCCTGTTAAAGAAAAATAATAATAATAATAAACAAATAAAAAAAAGTTAAAAAAAAACTGCATTAGTCTAATAAGGAAAATTGCAAATATTTTAAATTATAAGTAGTAACCTTGAAAGTTTTGGCACTTTGGGTCAGATTTAGAGATAGTTACAATGCTTTTTTATTTCATCTCATAATCCCCTCATACCATCTCCCTATTACGCTTTTTAAAGGTAAACTTGAAAGTGAATTAATAATAGTTTGGATAAGACATGACAATATATACTTTTAGTACAACTATAATGCAGTACATTGTAATAGACATCTAGAAAACAGTGACATCTGCAGAACAATTTCATGTTTAATAATCATTAGTATAATTTCATTTCATTTTTTCTCTAGCATTATTTATTATTATACATATTTTACAATATGTATAATTTTATAGGTGAGCTACTTTAAAAAATAAATGAATACATGAATAAATACCGGTAGGTATGACAAAGGAATAACTTGGATTATTGCAAAAAGTCTGAAAAAAACTATACCTTTCACTACATAATTAGTTTAACATACAGTCAACAATTTTTCGGGTAGTTTAAAACATTACTGGGCAGAATTTGCTTCACATGTAACAAAGTTTTAAATGTATGTTGGGGTTTAAGGAGTTCATGGTCTCACTTTCTTAATATGCGTGTAGGCTTACTAAATAAATCTGACCTGGTCCCACTGGTGACGAATGAACAACTTTAGGGAGTTTTGGGCATTTGTTACACTCAACTGGAATTAAGGGCGAGAATATAGGCATGATAAGAATCTGCTGGTGAACTATTAAAACAACAACCTCCCTGCTGTGGTATGTCTTTTTGGTCATTAGTAGGGAGGAGAAGATCAGGGACAGTCTAAAATGTGCTCTGCTTCTTCTCACTCATCATGTTAGCTATAGGAAAATAGCATAGTGTGCAGAATGCTGAAGTAACAGGCTTTATGTAAATGTGGGACTGTTACTAGTTAAATATTATTATACATATTGCATTTTGTCATTTTTGAAGTTTTTTTTATGCCAATTTTACCTTTGTGCCAAATATCTAGACATAGCTGTTGCATTAGAAAACACTAAGCTTTATGGGTTAGTCTAGTACTGCTCTGCAAAGAGGCTGTCAAGCATTGAGGAGGAGAAGAAACCCTAAACTACTTATTAGAAGCACTTTGCACCTTTCAAGCAAAGTGGTGCCATTGTAATTGATGACAAAAACAGACTAGGTTGTATCAGGCCAGTCTGATTACCTAACTCAGTGAAGAATTATAAAAGAAGTTGCTGCAAGCATAGTTTTTCTATTGTATGCCTTTCATAGTGATTCCATTTGGGTCTTATTTATTGCAGTTTGGGCTCTACAGCGACAGTGACATACTGTTTGTGTTGTTTGTTGCGCATTCAGTTAACAAGCAATTAAGATTTAAAATCAAAAGAAAAACATTTAATTTATAAGTCTAAAACATTTTTTTTTAAACATTCCAAAATGTTTATAGGAGAATATAACATACGAATTTTATTTCTTGAATTATTATGCCCACCTACAACGCAATTACAATGCATATTTTGAGTGGAATTTCAGATTTATTCAATAAACAATCATGTGAAAGGAGGCGGGATGTATTTAGCAAAGGATATGAATATTTAACTGTCATATTGCAGACATTTTTACCAACCTTCTAGGATTTACAGCTGGAAACCAATAATTTTCTAGATGTTCCACAGTTCCACTAGTTCCTTAGCTGTTTAAGTCCCTGGCTCTGATGTTCCTTCACCAACTGAATATGCCATAAGAGATTTCCCTCTCCACGTCAGACTTTCAGAAGATATGCAGCATTTTGCTAGAATCACTGAAGGAACTTTGCTTCCACGACATGTGAAATCCGCTCTGACCTGTTCCTGTATATGACTTTATTTTTGCATCTCCAGTTCTGTTTCTTTACCTTTGAACACCAACAAATTATTCCTTAGCACCTGTTCTAACATGGAGACATGTTCTGTTCCACTTTCAGAGTTGTAAATAATTGTACTTGCAGTTGTTTTTACACAACCAAAGAACTGCAACTGAAATACAAATAAATCTTCATGTTTAAAATAAAAATACAACATTGCCCCCATTAAAGTCTTCTGATTTACACATCTTTGACAAAATGTATACTATGTATAATTAGATCCAGGACTACACTTCTATGCTGTATCAAACAAAATGTTTGAATTTTAATGGAAGATGGCACTCAGCAAAGTATTGGCCTAAAACACACAATTCTCTCAGTTGTAGTAATAGATGTCTTGAGGGAAAGTGTTTGGGAAAAGGATATTATTAAAGCCCACCTGGGCCTACCACTGATGCCGTCACCTGCCTTTGCCCACATTGGGGATTTACAGCTCTTGGGCTGAGGTAAGAACTATGACATCACTGTCTCCAGAAATGTGGTAGAGGAACCATACCACAAACTTCTCCGCCTTCATAGGCCACTTGAGCAGGAGATGACCTCAATTATTCAGTTTTGCACGGATCTTGTTTACTGGTTTTACCCATGGGTGGTGGCCACCAGGAGATTGGCACGTTCATTGACAACCTGCATGTTAAGGTTAATGAAAGGCTGTTGGGGGGGGAATATTCTAGTCCCACTTCGGTCTTTTCACAAGTATTATTACACATTTAGTTGCTATAGAAAGTATACAGAATAGTCACCACTTATACATGATTCTCAGTAGTGTTGCAGAAAAAAATGCGAATCGTTTTCATCTAACTGTAAATGTAAATATTACTCCTCTAAAGTGGTTGGCATGAGTGTCTGTAACTCAGATGCTCAGTACTCTTTCTATAAAATACTAATCTGAATTTTTTGCATACAAAAATGACTCAGATAAATGAAATAAATTAACTTAAATTCACTTTCATAGTCTAAGTTAAATTGCAGTCTTTCTTTAAACAACTGTTTAATCCTGTGGCTCTGCATTAGGTTGAAGAGGAAAAGAAGCACCAAAGATCCTGATTTTCATATAAAGATGAAGGTGTGATTTTAATTATGCTGGAAATAGACTCCGTAATAAATAACTTTATCTGGTATTCAAAGTAAACCTACATAATAATCTAACATCTCTCTCCTTTTAGCTCATTAATCTATTCTGAGAAAAATATGATAAATTCTTTCTGAAATCTATGGTCCTCTGTGTATATTGAGACTTATATCTTTAAAAAAATATTCTACATATGCAGTAACATTTTGTCACCATGAGCAATTTGTTAAAGGTTTTTAGATTCAGGACTGATCTTGAACCAAAAGAATCAGCCATGTATTTATGTTTTTGGAAAGACGCTGTGATTATTATTCTATATGTAAAGGGAAATTACATTCAACTTAATTTATGTGCCTGTTGTTTTGTATTCTTACACAGTCTTTCTTTATTAACAATTGCCTTTTTAACTCAATATGAGATTTTTATTTTTCATCTGCTGAGTAACAAATTGTTTGGATTCATTTAATCAAGAAAATAATCACAATGTAAAAGATAAATCCTTTGGTGCAACTACTGAAGTTGCCTGGTTCTTAGCCTCTCCTCACTTAGACATGACAAGTTATAGAAAAATAGTCTCACGCAAAAAAGCTCATAAACACTAACACACACTCACAAGTATACACAAACACTATACATGGTTACCTCCAACCTCTCAGAGGGACTGTGTTTTTCTAGATCATTTGATGTTCGAATATTTGAGCTGCATTAGTCCTCCTATGAAGTTTTGCCGAGAGGGAGTTCAAAACGACTGATATGCTCAAACAACATAAAATTCTGTGAATTCAGTCGGGTTGATATCGGCCTCCTTTGTTCCAGATAATAATGTTTCCGGAAAACATAAATATCCATATATTTTCTGAACAAATGATGATGGTTTTCATTGGAACAATGTCAAAGGGAATGAAACTATTGTCCTTTATAGGTTAGATATATTACTTGCATTTTATTTTTAATTTTAATGTAATAATTGTAACTGTTTTCCAATGTTTACTGTTCATTTCATTGTAAGCACAATTTAGCAGCAAAGCCTAAACACCAATTCAGATTTGAACTAAAAGGCAGTATGGTCAAGACCCAGTCAAAACCTATTTTGAGAGGATGGGAAGTTAATGTCCCACCAAAAGCTTTTGGTTTTACTTTGTTTTGCTGCATTTTCCCTTCTGTGCAATAACACTGTTCATAGCAACAGAAAAACATCAGTAAAATATTAAATTTTTTCATATACTTTTTTCATGGTTGTTTTATTACTGTCAACTGTAAATCTGTGCATAAAGTTGCCCAGATATCACAGGTGTTAAGAAAATTGGTGTCATTAATTCAGGCGGGTATGACAAGGACTAAACTAGTAAATGTGCCTTTAAAATACAAACAATTATAGGCTACGGTAGGCTGAACATGTTAGTTCTTAAAAACTGAATTTTTAGCTGGAAAATAAATTCTCCTCAAGCCTCCTTGTCGAGGAACTTCTGTTTTATATATACACCAGTTCCACCTAGCTATATTTCTGTAATATTAGAACACCTCTGCTGTGCGTATGCTGATGACACATCACTTTATATTCTTTTAAAAGCACATGAACACAGTTCCTCACTGTAAATAGGTAAGCTAAGCCAATAACAGCATTTTGAAACTAACTATATTAGTTGAGATAAAAAATGTCAAAGGATGCCAGAAAGCAAGATGCTTGAAAGTCTATTACCATGTCATACTGCTACCTTATTTTTTCTTACAAAAGGAGAACAAGAAAAAATGGTGCATCTCTTTATGTTACAACTCTTGTTAAGAGAAAAAATTAAAAAAAATCCATTGGGCAGCTACAGAACACCCTAAATGATACTGCTAGCATACCAACTGTGCCAGGAAGGTGAGTCGTATTATATTGACTAATTCAATCCCAAAACTCAGTCACAGATTGTAATAAAGATGTTTTACAAGGTTTGTTTGGTCTAATACAACTGACTATGCTTGAAATTATGTTATTTAAAATTTTTCCTATATTTCACTGTATTCTAAGTTAACTTGCATTGTGCATAAATAGTGGTATACATTAATTTCTTTAGCCTTTAAACTAGAATTCTTAGATCATTAATTATTTTAGTTTTTTCTGAATCCCTGAAGGATCCTCTTAAGCTCATGGAGTCAAGGACATGATATCACTTTAATCTATGTACATTCTCGTCGCTACAAAAAGGTGCAGTACTGAAACCCAAGCTGCATTTAAGCTGTCATCCAATAAATTGTGTGCTTTAAAAGCTAAAATCTTCCATGTGGATGTCAAATTAGACAAGTGGGGTCTCAAATCTTAAATGTCAGATGACTTTGGTTTTAACAAAAGACTTGGGTTATGAGTTTAATTGACAAAGTTTTTCTTCTCTGGTTTCCAATAAAATTGTTAGTTTCTTTCCAAAAAGTTCCCAGTAATTGTTTGTCACGAGAAGGTCCAAGAGTAAGATGTTTGAACTCAAATAAAGCTTGCCATTGTTTTTTCTTTTTTCCGAGAGGCCTTCCCCTCTAAAAAGCACTTTTCTCAGCACCAACTTGTCTCGCTGTACTTCCTGTCCCTCAGTTCTCCCATTTATGCAGTTATTAGGCTTGCCAAATGACCCTGGTTCACAGGTGGTCTCCACCCAATTATTGCCACTGATGGACAGGTCTCGCTGCTTGTGGCCTTGGGCTTCACTAGACCTCAAGCAAGTGGGCCATATCCACTTCACTAAAAATACTCAAGAAAATGCTTAACTGCTGTAACATGAGCACCGAAAGAAATAGATTGTAATGAGTTAAAACACATCTAATTAAGAGAAAATATAGTAGGGCCACTAGTTGCTTAGGGACACTGGGGTTGGCTTCCTTAACTACACTGTTGAGGGATGCTAGGCAAGAAAGGGTAATCTGATCTGCTGACTTAATCTGGATAAGTAAGGACATGTTTACACCATAAATGAGGCCTGAATACTCTCCAGTGCCCTTTGCTTGATTTGAGGTTCAGTAATATAATGAGGTATACATGCTTTTTAAAATCTGATTTACATGATTCCTCACGCATGTAAAAAATGACCTTAACAGAAATTTTATCCACATAATGTTAGAGGGAGCAGACCATGGGTTTGTGCTGTCTGTTGCCTAAAAACCACACTAGAAGCAGAGCATTGAGTAATTACAGCCTGAATTCTGTTGACAGTTCAAGTGTTGATTTCAATAAAACAGTTTTACATTTATTTATAAAATTCAGGAGACATTAAGGCATTATGTGTAATAGTATTTCAATCTTACAAATATTCTTCTTTCTTGCTACACTATGGCAAAATATTGATATCTCCAGTATTATGCAAACCTCTAATGCATCTTTTCTGCTTTGTATGAAATGATCATGCAATTCAGTGAACTGCTTTAGAATATAGTTACTCTGGCATTTTCTGTGGGTAATGAGTGCTTGTTGTGTTTCTTTTAACAAGCCTAAACAAACCGCTGTTCATATATATATATATATTTTTAGATTACATTCAGTCAACAATTTATTTATTTAGAATGAAAAACATCACAAAATTTCTGGTTTGGAGAAGATGCATTTCCTAGTCAAGAATATATTTTATAGGAAATTGGTTATTTCAATTTATTTTACTATTTTTGACATGGTTTTAGTTTAGGCTTTGAGTCACAACAGGACGCAACAACTCAGGAGAACGATGATCAGTGGAAGTGCATTTATTAACAAAGGTTGTATTATGAATGTACACTGGAACGGCGTCGGCTCGGGACTCGGGAAACCTGGGACGTGGACATAGGGAACCGGAAGCACTGAGAGAGGATGGACAGGTAGTAGGGAAGTGAATATATTTCTTGAGATGTTGCTTACTTGGGAAGAGGATGTTTACCGGTTGCGGTTTACAGTCTTGGTTGCGGTTTGCAGGTGGGGCATTCACTGATGGTTTAGACTGCAGAGGTGGATGCTTGGGCGGTCAGGTAACACTGGCAGTAACTGAGAGGTTAGTGGAGCACAAGGGACAGGTGCAGTCCGGGTTCTTATTAATTGAAGTTGTTCTGTTTGTAGATCGCTTGTGAGTCTTCTCGGGAAACAAGGAAATCCAATGAAGGTTTGACCTGAGATGCGCACACACGAGAGAAGATTACTAGGGACACAAAGAGACAAACAGGTAAGGCAGCTTGCATTTGTCTTTGGCTTCATTGAAAGTATCCACTAAAAAATCTACTCAAAGAGTAATTATATTTTAAAGAAAGCCCACATTTTATTATCTTTAAAAATTAAAAATTTGCACACTCAAGACATTTTTTAAACAGCAATGATATGTTTTGGAGTATTTGCTTGGCCTACATGCAAAATGCAGAATAAAAAGGTACAGGAGTTTATTCAAAATAAAACAATTTTGCACAGTTAAAAGGAGGATGGATCTCAGCAGGTTCCAGTAGTAACTTGGAAGGTGGTGTGTCAGATCCGGGTTGGTTGGTTGGTTGGTTGGTTGAGTGTGGACATGAGATTGGATTTAGGAGGTTAGCACAAGTCATAAACTAATTTAGCACGCAATTGAGATAATCAAAGAGGTAACACTTACGCCCCATCCACACCACACAGATATGTTTTTTTTTCTCCCTAAACTGGGAAAATAAGGTTTCAAATAACATTTACATGAGACCATTTTCAAACATTTTTTTTCATCTGTATTGAAATGTAGAGATTTCCCCAAAACACAATTCTTTACAAACCCAGACATGTAAGTGGAGCTGAACAGTGTAAGGGACATGCAAACAAAGCCTCCACACAAGGTCAGGGGCAAACATAAGAAAAAAAGCTTTAAGAAAAATATTTTGTGGAACTTTTTCTGTTTTGATTTATTATTCTTATTATAATTATTTTAAGACAATATTCACTACTTTAAGATATCCAAATGGTAAATTTGGCCTTCATTTGCAAAGACCATTATCAAGTCTGAGGAATAATTGGGGCTTTACACTACAATTAAGCTGCTCTGCTGCAGACAGAAAGGCTCTGCAGAGGGTGGTGAAGATCGCACAGAGGATTGTTGGAGTCAGCCTCCCCAGCATCACAGACATCTACACCTCCAGATGCAGAAAGAGGGCCACCTGCATCAGGAAGGATCCTACACACCCAGCACACTCACTTTTTGTTCTGCTCCCCTCAGGCAGGAGGCTGCGCAGC
>JAVLVB010000458.1:1063326-1077419 GCA_032876305.1 Orestias chungarensis | reverse complement strand
ATATATATACGCTATATATATATATATATATATATATATATATATATATATATATAACATAAGTTTTAATCAAAATGCACCTAAAACATAAATCACCTATTAAGATGATATATGCCAATTGTAATATAATTAGCCAGAAACCTATTATTTAAAGGTGTTCCTAAAAACTACATTTGATTTATGCAAACCAATTTTTTTTTTTCAGTTTCCAGTACTATTTCCGGAAAACTTCAACATTTCTTCATGTTTTGCTAATCAGGCAGGTTTGTAGTTTAAGGTTTGTTCCAGTTTATATGGTGTCCCACAATCATTCAGAGACTGACAGAATTTTTGTGCATTGCTGTCACGGATGTAGTTGTCAATTGTTTCCTAGAAACAATGGGTATAAACTGACATTCTGACACTCTGGAGTTTATTGACTTTTTTATGTATATTGTGGGTCAGCGAATCCTTTTAAGGTAAAGTTCTGGGAGTTATTAATATTGTAAAATGAAATCCATCAAAATACAAGTAAAGATTTAATTAATTGAAAAGATGAAATTCCAGTCGGGTAAAGAAAAATATCAGAAATTGTTGCTGAATACTTACCAACTTTAGATTGTAAAGTTCCTCAGAACAAAATCAGTTCCTGGTACAAAAAATATGGAGACATGTTTGGGTTTCTTTTCTACAAATCAAGCCAATAATAATACATTAAAAAAAGTCCTTGAAAGTATTATCTTCACTTGCAGACAAGCACATAAATAAAGACATCACACTTTTATTTGACAATAATGCTTCTCATTTAACGCAATGTGATACATATGTGTAATAATAAAAACAACATCCTTTTGCACTCATACTGTTCTGAAAAGCCGTCTTGGGAGAATTAAGTTGTAGAAGGAGTTTGCTTCCCTTTGTTATTCTGCATTCAGATAACTATGGTGATTAAGTCAAATGAGCACCGGAGGATTTACAGTCCCCTGATGTGGCGAGATTAGGAAAGAGGAGTCACTCTGACAGCGCGCGCATGGGAAGGAACACAATCCAGCTGATGTAGAGACGTTTTTTAGTGTACATAATCTCTCCCACAAGTTCCATCACATTCATCCTCCTTTACACTTTCTCTCCCACTCGGCCCTCAACTGCTTACCAACTGCACAAAGTAATAAAGCTCTCACCATACACAGGATAAATAATAATTTATCACAAAACCACATCCCCTGTCTTTAGTCTTGTCCTGTTGCTGTGTTACTGAAATTTCTAATTCATTCTTGAACTCAGCTTGTCTTGCCTTGTAGCCTGTGTCCACTCCCCCCTGTCCCCTTAAACACACCCACTGGACTCTCCCCTTTCCTCAGACTGAAATAAATCAATGTTGGTCAGAGCTCAGTAGTAATAAATCAGACCCTATCCTGGACTGGAGCCTGCCCAGTCAGCCTGTCACTGCCTGGCCTTCACTCAGGATTAATTAAAGGCTTGATATAAAGCCCAGATGTGCTGGAGCAAGGGAGGCCTGAACCCTTTTGAGCAGCCTTAGACTCTTTCCGTGCACACACACACACACACACACACACAAACGCACGCATGCACACACGCACGCACGCACGCACGCACGCACGCACGCACGCACGCACGCACGCACGCACGCACACACACACACACACACACACACACACACACATTACTGTTATCAAATATACTGGAAGTGTGCTCAAGAGGTGCTCACACTAAGTAACTTAAGACAACGTGTGTGCATATTTCGCGGCATGCCTACCAAGCACACTTAAAGGCCTACAATAGTCTCAACATGTTTTGTAATTTCAATATATTGTGCTTAACCCTCCCCTTTATCCTTGTGTTGCCCTCACTACAGGAAAGTCTCTGAGAGGACAGAAAGCTTAAGATAGTGACAAGCATAGACGTTCACCATATTTTTCTCTATTTAAAGTTGCATTTATGTAGTCTATATCAAATGAATCCCCAAAAGTGTTTGAAAACAAATGTAGAAACAAAATACAGAAACTAAATCAGACTAGAGGGTTTCTGTTTTATGAATAATTTTGTGAATAATGTCTTTTTTTATAGTGTGCTGTAAGTATTAACTGCATGTGCAGTGAAAATGCACCCATTGACTTTAATGTGTTTATTTCTTGTATTAAGGTTTTAAGGATTTGTATTGTAAAGAATTTTTGGAAAAATTAAAATGTGTTCCTAGTAAGAAATATTTATTATGACAGTAATTCCAATAAACTTCCTTTAAAATTAGTGCATGCAAAATAAATAATTAAGATTCACCTCCTTTATAGTCACGACTGTAGAGATAACAATTTTTTTTTTTTACATTAATAGATTTTTGCTTAACCTTCAAATTTCACCTTGACTTTGACAATGGCTCTAAATGTTGTCAAGTGTCATTTCAATCACTTTTTCTTTCGGATCTGTCCCCTGGTGGGAGTTTTACAGTGCAACGTTGCTGGAAGGTGGGTCTGTTTTGGCTTGCAAGGTCAAGGGTTGAAAGGCATACCTTATTGCGTGATGACTAAAGGGGGGATTAGATGAGTAAGATATCACTCTGTTTTCTGGTCATGACAGAGCAAGGTTAACCCACAGCAGCCCTGGGGCCTAAATTGAGAGGAAGGGAGGGGAGGAGGGGGTTAGAGAGGGTATCACAAGGGCAAGGGTGGCTTGAGGGACTATTGGGTTTATTCCTGATGGTTGCAGAGCATTTTAGTCTTCCCTTTCCATAGCAAATGCTCACTCAGGAAAATAGAGGTTTGGGTTTCTACTTTTCGCATGAGCACTTCATGGATAAAGCACCCCCAACCCACCTCCCACCTTTACAACATAATTCAACATTGGATAAAGCACAAGTCATTGTTTCCAGAGAATCAACCTAAGCTTTCTCCATAACAAACCCCACGATATAAACTTAGATGTAAATAACTCCTGGTTAATTTTTCAGTATTGCAAAACGGAAGTTCTCTTCAAAGCTTTACCCCTGCTCATCGCCTCAATGAACCAACATCGGAGCTTATCTATCCCTACAGGGTGTGGGATGTCCGCATCCGTAATATTAAAGTTACGCACACGTATACAAACATCATCCCTCTTCATCTCTGTGTGCAGAGGCCAGTGTGAGGATCTGGGGCCTGAGCAGTCGGGGATCATAGCTTTAACAGATTGAGGCCATTTTCTTGTGTCAGATATGATATAGCTGCTTGGTGCCTAATGGGCCTGGAAAAAGAGGTAAACATGTCCTCAATCCTGCGAATTCCATTACATAAAGAGTTTGATTTGCAACTTGGGGTACGCTAACTGAAAAGATGGTAGATAAACCTGAAATACCAAGCTCATAGAATTCACGGAAGAAATGCTTTCGGATAAATAAACAAGCAATATGTCCATTTAATGATTACTTAAACATTAACATGCTTGGGTCTTTTTATCAGATAATCGACAAATGACCCAATGATGGGTTCTCACTTAGAGATTAAGATACAATCAACACCCGGGATGAATGTAACTCGGTATCCAGGTGTTAAAGCAGGAAGAAAAATAAACCCAGAGAGTAATTGCTGATATGTTCCTAGTGTGCCCCTTCACCCTTACCTCCCCTGCCCTGTGCCTCCTGCTGATAGGCCACCCCTGATGGCTGTCACACCTGGTGTTGAAGACGGTAGGGTGTATTTTATCTGCTCAGGGCCCACTGGGGGGCTATTCGTCTTCCTCCAGACTAGAATTGGGAGGTCAGGGACAATCCCTCTGTTTATCCCCCTGTCCTTCAACGCTGCACACATCCCTGAAGTTTCGTTTGCATCTCCCCCATGAAAGTGAGGCACACTTGCACTGCGAATCTGGAATGTCCTTAAAAAGGATTAAACTGAAACTGATTTTTAGGAATAATAAAATTAGAGCCATAATACAATTTCTTTTTTAACAACTGTACATCCAATCTTAACACAATTGAATTGAGTATTTAGAGTGGAAGATTTTATTAAAATAAAAATATTTTAAAATACTTTCAACCTATTTCTGCTGAGTCAGCATTCATGGCATATCTGAAGACTCTTTACATTTCCTTTAGACAATGAGAATAACAGTACATGGGAATAACATTAGTGAGTTCCAATGTGGTTTGTTGGCTTGTTAAAGATTATGCAGTATTCAGATGTTAACTCTGATAATTTTTACTCCGTATGTCAGCAATTTTCCCAAAGGAGCTCAACTTACATTGAGTAAAATATGATGTATAGAATTAATAAAGATCAAACGGTGGGAGCGCTCCAAGTACAAGGGTTTCAACTTCAAGCTTTAACATATCTACGTGTGACCTGTTGGACTTAAATTAATATTTGTTTAAGTTAAAGCAAACAAGTTTACTCAGTTTTTGTCCATGCAAGGATACAAATTAATGAGTTTACAGAAATCTGGAAGTCTTAGAAAATAGTCTGGGGGGTAAAAAATTATGTTTTACATGTTTGACTCACAATTTGGCTCTGATGATCTACAAAGTATGATGAATACTAAAGGTGAAGCAAATGACAAAGTGTGTATAATGGCTATCCTCAAAATTTACATGACATTCATGTTTTTGTTTTAGGTTGTTCATTTTATTGTTCCACTGTAAAGACCACTGGTTTCTTGTCAACCACTCATGTAACAGACCAGTACAACAGAGGACAGACACATTTTTATATGTTGTTTACAAATTGAGTGAATTACCCAATTTGAGGCAACTTAAAAGACAATCTGTTCGTATAACAGTTACTTCAGCCTTTTTAAGGTGTGGATTGTGCCCAGTGGCCGGCAAAAGGACTGTTTATCTACTCTGCATTGCACTACTGCTTCTGCCTGCACACGTGTGTCTGGGATTGTAGGATGAGTCCCTTGGGCCAATGGACCACACATGTAGGGTATGTGAACTTAGAAGACAAAGTAGTTTTTTAATCAAAAAAAAAGAAGAAACAGTAGAATGCAGTATAAACTGAAATGAGAGGTTTTCTGAGAGGTTTGATACCATATCAACTAGATTTTGGATGCACAAACTTGCTTTACCTATTTTTCATGAAAACACATACCAGTGAGGTAATTTCTTTCTTAGCGGTTTTCAGCTGCTTATCAGTTTATCTCCATCCCGTTTCATCCCATGTGAGCGACTCACAGTTATATGACATAAAACTTACCAAGAACAGGCTTTGCCGGATATTAATTAAAAGGGACCTAACATTTTCTTCTGTTTTTAAGCAGAAGAAGAATTTGGCTGTTGAAAGTGAACGCAACACAGAGAGAGTGAGAGAGAACAAGAAAATGAGTGAAATAGGAAAAGGGAGGGAAGAGTGTGTGAGAGCAGAGGAGATGAAATTTGACTCACAAGCTTGCACTCTTGCCTCTCTCTCTGGGACTCCTCTACTTGGCTTCGACTTAATTGCATCCCCGATATAAACAAGAGGGTTAGTGTGAGAGCAGACCAGCAGCTGAGGGGCTCAAGCAGAGGGCCAGACTGGGGATTGAGTTCAGAGGGGAAGGACTTAACACAGAAACTGACTGAAGATGCATAACTGAGTGAAGCACAGAGTAAGACACGGACAGAAGATTGTGTATATAAAGAAGCAGTAGCCCTAATATTGGCCGGAGTTAGCAAAATTAGAGGTCAACACAAGATATTTTGTGTGAAAGAACTGCTTAACTGTCGTATTAAGTGGTAAAAAGGTTGTGTAATGCCCCAAACTGGGCATTAAACTAGAGCATCAGACAGTAGCCCTTCTGGCTCCAGCACAGTTGACACTACGCCTCAAAATATCTCTTTCACAGATACTCCCTACTGATCGATTAGTTCCAGCATTTTCACAAAGACAGGGAAGGATTGTGTTCCATTATGAGTGATCCCTGCTCAGACTTAAAAGCCCATCATTCTTAAGCAGATGCTCCTGGGGTGCACCTTTGGATAAAACTTCTATACTAATGCAATAACTTTAGCAACGGCCACATAGAACCGGCTGTCCAAATGATCCCTATGTTTTAGAAATGTGTAGGGCTGAGTATAGTATAACCTTTTTGGACTTGACTATACCAGATAGAATTCATTTTAATGACAAACCTGTTCTCTAACAAAAATGTAGTTTAAAATAGTTCCACTTGAACAAATCTGTGCATGTAATTAAGTACAAAAGCAAATAAGTTAACATTTTCCTCCTATTTAATTTATATATACCTAATGTAATACATCTGATGGTATTTAGAGTATACATGTTGTGGTCCTCTAGTGGTTTCTTTTAACTATATGTAAAGGGTAAATTTCTTTCAGTCACAGGAAACCAAATGGAAATAAATAAAAGCTAAACATATTGAAAAATTATACATTTCATTACAATGCCATTCAGAATGCCAGTAAGCATGAATAATCAAAACTCATCTGGTGTAATTTTTTGATGAACTCTGTATTTTCTTACCCCTGATTTTATTACATGTGGGATATGAGATTTCCCAGCAAATTGGTATTTGATGTGCCATGCTCCATGCTGTCATAGACAAATTACACCTTGGGCAGGTGCCAGGTTGCAAAACACCCTGTTTCAACCTCAGCTATTTAAATAGCAATCATATGCAAGGTCAGCAAGTCTCCGCACTTCATTTTTCATCTATTTTGTTTTAATCTCTGACAACTAAATGAAGGCTGATGTTGTATCACGTTTTGTCCATTGATTAAAAGGACCTAAAAGTTTCCAAATTGCTTGCATGGATAAAGAGTGTCAAAGCCATGTGACGTTATTCTGAAGTCATGGATTAAACCACTGACCAAGATGTGATTTGCGTGAGTCTGCGTGTGTGCAGTTAAGACCAATTATAAAGATGTAGGATAATAGGAATATCTCAGTGTTTATTTACACGATACCCTTTCCCCTTTTTTTGTGGTACATGTCACTATTTCTGAGTTTGCTCAGAACAAGTGATTCTTCCATCAAAGCTTTTGCTTTTGTTTCATTTGTCTTTTATTGCACATACTTTTAGTGAAGTGTTCATCTGATCATTGTACCATGTACACAAACAGAAATTGTGTTGGATGAGAATAAAAATAAAAATAAAGTGGTACCCTTGTCTAACCCCTTTGGATTTTAAAGTATTTAGCAGCTATTAAAGCTAAAGATGACATTTTCTGGTGACAAGAATTAAAGAGAAAGCTTGATTGTCATTTGCCTAGTAATTCTCTGGTTCCATTGTTAAAGGGCTTACTGGTCTCTTGAGGTTTTTTTTTTTTTATAGCTCTTACATAGTTTAAAAGCGAGTTCCTTCTCTACACTGTAGATTCTATGGGCAAATATTTGCACATTGTTTAATGTGAACAATTAAACAATGCAGGACTCAACAGGCAATGATGGTTCCTGATTTATAGTATGATTTTCAGAAGAAGAGTTAATTTGTTAACACAAATGAAAACGCCAGTTTCATAAATATACCTTTATGTTATACTTTAAAAAGTAAAGAAAGAAAATAGGTGATTTAGTTTGATATGGATCCATGAAAGTACATTTTTCTAGTGCCTTTTCTTCCTTATTTGCTCACATCAACATCTGGTTAACCATAAACCAACAAACTGCAAAACAACTGAGTACAAAGAAAACTCATTTTTTTTTGTATATGGGACAAACACTGTATTACAACAGAAAGTCAGGAATGTTATATCTTATATTTCTAGGTACATCATATTTATCAATCAGTCTTAATGCTTTGCTGCAAGATATAACAGTTTAATAATGATTAATACCCAAGGAGGAAACAAGGTTATGGAAAGTAAAACTTGTAATAATAGCACAAAGAGAAAGAAAAGTGTATTATTATTTTCCAGTTCAATAAGTCTTAGCATGCCGAGCCAAATGTTACGATGTTGTAAACACTGTAGCATACTTCTGCATGCAGTCCTTTATCCTGGACGAGAGCAATATTAATATATTAACCTATCTTCCGCATGTGTTTTAACAGGTGATGATATGTAGAAATGTTTTATTTAGTGCTTCAAGCTTTTGTGTATTGAACATTAGAGCAGTCGGACAGTACTTGAAAAAGACGTGCTGAGTATTGATCAAACAATTTGTTTGGAACAGAAGTTTTTTTAATATTTATAATAAAAGTGCCATAGTAGTAATATCAGTGGTTTAGTACTGCAACAATTTATAAGCATTGCAACTATTTAAGCAATTTTCTCATAACATTTTTCCTCATAACCTTCCCTTCCATTATTGATTACCCAGAGACATTCTTAGGTACATTTAGCTGAACACTGACAAGGCAGCCTCTCACTGGCCATCATATTCAGACAGTAGCATAGAATCACCCCATTAGAAGAAAGCTAATTATTGACAGAGGGTTTAGACCTGCAGACAGAAAGTCAAAAATTAACATAGATGAGCTACATAAGGGTTAAATGTTTTTAACATTAAGAAGTTACATTGAGTTTTTTGTTGTTTTCCAATTAAACTTAAATTAAATTGGATTGTTTTCTTATGGGTTTTAGCACTTTTTACCCACATAATGATCACGAGGGCTGTCGCCCCCAACCTTAGAGGATTTTTTTCCCCCCTCTTAGCACCGCGGCTCGCTGCACTCACCAGCTTACTTCCTTTCCCTCTAGACCAGTGTTTCCGGTCAGATTTACAACAAAATGTGTGTCTGTGTGTGTATCACCATATTTCTAAAAATCCCTCATGTGTCAAGATCCAACTCCCCTAAGCTGGCATTTGAACCTGCCCCCTTGCTCAGGAGCGCACATAAATCCAACACCCTTCAATGCATGGAACTGCTTTACTTACGATGCTAATTGCTGAACTTTGCCACAACCGAGCTTGCAGTACTAAATGATTTATCAAAGTTCTTTTGGTAATTAATTTACCTGGGTAGCTCGGCCAATTAAAAGTTGTATTCCCTTGGTTAGTAACATGACTTTTATCCAAGGATTGAAATGAAATTTTAATATAATGGCCATTCATTATGCATCAAAATGCATCACTTTTACCTGTTAAAAGACAAATTTTCACAAAAAATAGTTATATGTTAAACATTTTGTCTTAGCTATTATGACAACCTAGTTGGAATGACAGGGAATTAAGCTGTTCTGGAAAATTGCGGGAAAAAGTGAGCACACAGGCCTATCAGAAGTCAAGCAGAGCGTTTGTTTTCCCTGCACTCAGATTGACCCAACACTAAACGGATAGCACACTGACTCACAACCAAGCTTTATGCTCCTTTTGAATTTCCTCTTTTATTATAATAGTAATAAAACTCCTACATTCCTTTAGATTAGTAGCTTCATTAAATGCAATTATTAAATCTGCACCCATGTAGGTTTCTTAACTTATATAAACTAAAAGTAGGTTGTGTTTAAATGTGTCACTAACATCTTATAGCCCTGTTGATGGTTTGCATTTACTACTTTTAAATTTTGTAGTTGTAACTATCATCTTAAAAATCATACGTTCTTCTCCTCCTTTGTAAATTTGAAGCTACTATAAAAAATAAAAAATAAATGACAACTTCAACAACTTCTTTTGGTATGACCACCTGTTTTGAACACACCCCATTAATATTTTATCTTTATTCACTTATGTAATGCATTTAATTTAAACATCAAATGTTATAATTCATAATGAATTGTAAACTTGGTAGCAGGACATGTGTACACCTAGAGAGAACTAAAAACAAACTTGATTTCCTTCTAAGTTTTTAACTATGCTATTTTAAAAAAAAAGAAAAAAAGAAAAAGAAAACGTGGGATATTAACCTAGTTAAATTGTAGCAGTGGCGTTCAGTATCTCTCAGCAACACTATAATAAATCTCTGCACTTAATGTTTTCAATCATGACCTTGGAAATTTTTCACAAAGTTTCATAAGAATGTATAATTTTCTACAAGTATCCACACCCTTCACACTGTGTCATACACAATCAATCATTTAAAAAAAAGTATGTTGTTGTAGTTGACAAACTAAGCATTAAACAACTACAGTATATAGTGTAAGGAAAAACAACACAGTTTTCAGTGGTTTATATGAATACAAATCTGAAAAGTGTGGCATGTACGTATAATTTAAAATGTTATACTTCTGAAGTAAATTGAGTCTATATGCTTGTAATTAAATATTAGTATAAATACAGATGTCCTTTATAGGCATCATGAGTTTGTTCTTCAAGATTGTTGGATCTACATAGATCAGCATCATGAACATAGCAGATAAAGCAAGGATAAAGTTGTGGAGACATTCAGGGTAACAATTGGTTAAATCCTACCAAGCCCTTGCTGTCCAACTAAACTAAGAGATGGTAACTTTAGACGACCTGCAGTAATTTATAGCTTTAGTGGGAGAATCCTTTTACAGGACATCAATTAACCAACCAATGAAAAACTTAAAAGAAATGGTTTCACTTTTAAGTCCACAGGAGACATAGCAAAAAAATGTGGAACAAGGTGGCCTGTTTTTATGAGAACTGAATGCTGTGTTTACTAAAACTAACAATGCACATCATCCAGAAGGCAAATCATCCCAGTGGGGAAGTAACATGCCGTTAGAATAAGGACTTAGAGAACTATTTTTCAGCAGTGACAGGAAATGTTGTCAGAGTTAAGGGAATGCCAAAAGATCAAGATAAACCTGAATGATTTGACTAGATGCTTGCCTCATGACAGGAAAAGGACATTAACCTTACAGTAAGATATTAAGTTCAATAAAAACAACTCAATGCATGGTCACATGTTAGAATGGCTTGCTAAATGCCAAGACATAAAACCAGCTGAAGTTTGTTGTGTGAGAAAATGCGTTAAAAAAACTTAAGACCCATCAAACCCCTGCAAAGCTTTGTATTTATTTAAAGTATTTTTTCTCATATTACACTGTGTTGCATGCCAACATTTGTTTCAAATGAGGAAAGATTTAAAATAAATTTAATTAGAACATGAATAGATTTTCAATTTTTTCTCTATCCGTATTTGTACCCTGCAGTGTTAATCTACAGGTCTTTACATTTTCCGACCACAACAAACTAGGAGCCAGAGTTCCTCACCCTGAGTACATCATGAGTGAGCTACTTTGTACTCCAGGCTCAAAATAGCACACAGCTCCCAATTACGGGAAAAGAAGCAAACACAGGTGTGGAATCCCCACCGCCACCAGCACCACTGCCCGCGATACAGAATAAAGACACTCTTGTCTCAGACTAGGAAGGCCAGACCCATGCCAGGCTTTGAACTGCAGAGACCACTCAGCTTGGTTGGTCGCAGGGGTAAAATGGAGCTTTTAAAGGTGTGTAAATGAATCCAGCCACATCAATCATGGCTTTCCACTTCTGAATAATTTAACTGGAGCCCGGTCCAGTTTATGAATGTTCGTTTTCTACAGTGCATGAAGATGTGTCATTGTTTCTTGATCCAATGCATGTGAGTTTGTGCAGAGAAACTCTGAGTAGTTTTTAAATTAAGAAAGGCTCTGATTAGAGAAGGGAGATGTCATGTTTTAAGTACTGTACAGAAATCACGTTTAAGCTATGTAAGCTTAAGAAAATAAATGTGTTTTATATGTACTATGCCCGTAATTGTTATGGACAGTGAGTTAGGTTTTGTAAGAGCGAAAAAGAACGGATCATAGAGGTGAACACCACAGACAATGGATGCTCTGTTTGCCTGTATGTGAATATGTTGGTTTGGATCAGGTTTTTAGGCCGTTTCCTGCTACCACATGTCTCCAAGCTCCATGGCTACATTTATTTGTCTTACATTGGATTAATAAAAGGTAATTTCCCAATTTTACAGTTTTGTTAAGACTCATATACATTTGCAGAAAATCCTTCCTAAGATAGGAAGAAGGAGCAGAATCTTGCCTGAATTGCATATATATATATATATATATAAACAGTGTAAGAAATTTCTCATATGATTGATAATTTTATTGTTTTATTTTATTAATTTTTTTGCCCCGTCGGCAGGCAGACCTTAAGACCCTTTACAAAAAGCAAAGTTTCACAAGTCACATGTACCTCTGGATGAGGAAATTTAAATAAAGGAAGCTGCCCTACCATGTCTCGCCACTGAAATGCTCCACTATAACAGGAATGTCACTCATCAGGTTCTCTAGACTGAGAGGAACTGGAGAGCAAAGGTAAATAAAAAACGTATCCTGTGTGACTGTCACCTAATATGAGTGTATTGATTTTCATTTTGTTTAAATATGCAAAAAACATGGCTTTTGGTTTTCCGTAGAGGAAGAATAAAAATATATGCACACCAGGAACATTTTTACCGTGAAGGATAAAGTTATGACTTCTTTATTAATTTAACTCTCATCGATAGAAAACAGAGCCCTTCACCCAAATCTATTTTTATTGTGAAACAGTAGAGCAGGATGTGTATCAAACACTAAATGCAGTCTGTATTCAGAGGGATCCATGTGGTGGTGTGTGGCCCAGACAGGAAATTAAGAAACCTCCGCAGCTTTAAGGATATTTGGGTCTGAATTATCTTGGAACACAGGACTTAAACAAAAAGTGAAACAAGGTTCAGTTTGGACTCGCTTTTGGTCCAGTAGTGACTCAGTTAATATTAATGTTAACATCTTAACTGGAGTATAGGTTCAGATTAAATTAAAACTCAGTGACTTGCCAAATGTAAAATATTCAATCTTGCCTAAACATAGTTTTTTGTTGTTGTGTCTATGTCAACGAATTTCAATAATAAAAACAACTCTCATATTAGTTTAACACATATTGAATCATTGTTTCATGATTCCATGATTTCCACATGAGATGTGCTTTTGTAATTGTGTGCATTACAAACAGTAAACATTCGGGATCAAACATCTAACTCCCTCCATGTCCACATGCGAGCATAACCCTGTTATGTCAGAAAGAGCGTGTGTGGGGGGACCAAACAGAAACAAGACATATTTACTTTTGGGATAAATTCTAGACGAAGAATGATGATAAGTGAGATCCCCCATTTAGAATGTTTTAGGCCAATTGCAGGGTTCACCACAATCCTCCCGTCACTGTTCCGAGCAGGTTCAATGCAACGCTGCAGCCATAGACCTTACCTCCTCTGTGGGCATACATTTACACAGATGGTTCTTGTATCACTGGATTAAAGAGCACATTTCCTCAGTAAATGAAAATAAAACAAAGGCTTTATTAAATTTATTATGTCTAAATTAAAGCGACCTACATCATTGTATATTTGTATGTGTCCAAAACTGTTTCTTTCTCTCACAAAAAGAGGTCAGACATCTTGGATAACATTTTCTCAGGTAAAAGGCAATAGTACTAACATTAAGTCAGTTCACACAGTCCTTTAATATCTGTCTTAAGGTAACACAGAACATGTGTACATATGTACATTTTTTTTAAATAATTTTTCTTATCAAGACTTTTTATTTCTTTATTTTATATTTTTATTACTTTTTATTGTAAAATTTGTAAAGTTTCTTTCTACATAACTTATATAGTACTTTGTTACAAAGATTTATTTGTTTGTTGATTTAATTAAGTGACATATCTTTATTATATAATTAAAAATAAAAATACCTGAAAGTTAAGGATATACATTTATTTCAGTAAAATATTCAAAAGCCACCCATGCATAAGCAAATCTAAAACAATGCCAAATAGGAGCAAAGCTAAATGTATACAAGTCGGACTTACATGTGGCTGTCTGTTAACAGGAGCAGGGTAGCAACAAGAGCACCCTATGCCCTCCAAGGTGAGCTCTGTCTCCAGCAGGCGAAGGGGACCATGGGAAAGCTCACATACCGATTAATCATAGCTAATGAGCTGGAACAGAGTTGCTCGAACTGCCTTCCATGACCATCTAACCTTACACACATAAATGCACGCAAACACACATAACGTCAGACACAGAAATAGTGTGAAGGGCAGAATAACAAAAATTTTGATCATTGTTGGAACTTCTCTGACACTGGAAGACTTTCAAAGTTATATATGTATAACGTTACACACATGGTTTTGTTGTCATTTTAATTAATTGACATATAAACGTATATATATATATATATATATATATATATATATATATATATATATATATATATATATATATATATATATATATATATATATATA